>JAQQSW010000116.1:25129-49520 GCA_028646575.1 Pseudocheirus occidentalis
AACAAACAAACAAAACCCTAAGGAACTAGTTGAAGGCAGCTGTTTTAATGAATTATTAAGTGAAATGCTATGACTAAGAGGAGGGAAAAGAAGGGAATAGGCATGTATATAGTATCTACTGTGTTCCAGGGAGATTTGATGTGTGTTTATATATACATACATATATACAAATCTAGTTCTTTCCTTGAATAATAATTATTATTATTGGTGTTTACTTGGTGACTTTGTGGGTGTTTTACTAAGTACCAAATTATTTGAGAATAGAGAATTGGATTTTGCCACATACATGCTAGGTGATTCTGGGCAAGATTTTTCTAGGCAACTCTCAAAGGTATTTATACAGAATAACTTTGCACCTTCCTTGGCAAGGAGATTCCTCATTAAGGGTCCTCTTATCAATGAGATCACAGATCTAGTCTCAATCCTGTTCAAGTTGTACCTAACATGAGTGACATGAAAGATGGCAGTAACTAGCTGTAGGACTTTGGACAAGTTGTCTAAACTCCCTAGATCACAGTATCTTTATCTGTGAAATGAGAAGGCTAGACTGGATTATACTTTGCTCTCTTGTGGCTTTAAAAAGTTTATGAATTTATGTTCTTCAAAATTTAGTTACTAAAGCTGGGACTAAATAAAGTCATAATTAAGTGCTTTCCTTAAATTCAGTGAAAATTTAAAAAGAGTCCTGGAGAAAAAAAAAGCATTTGTTTTATTAGATTATTTTTTATAAACAAATCTATACAAGATTAACAAACACATTACCACCTTCCATCTGCAATGACATACAAAGGGCTGGGTGGTACAAAATCCTTCTTGCTATCAGATTTTGCCAGTAATTGTTCATATAAATGAAATACATGGGAGAAGGACGAAGATTTTTGATTTGGACAAAAGGCAATTCATTTTGGGATATGTCTTGCCCTCCCCCCCCAATTGATTTATATAGAAACTTATTAAATATGTAAATAAGAATACAAATGATCCACTTTTACTTCCAATTTAAAAATAATTTAATTCCAATTTCAAAATAAACTTGCAGTGGACAAATCATAAGTGTCCAAGAAAACAAGTCATCTCTTACTCTCAAATGTCTGGGGTACTCTAGATGTGGGCCAATAAGACACAATAAACAAAAAAAATACATTTTAGTCTTATGAATAAAATCTCTTCCCATAGTATTGCTGGTAATAATTGGGCATAACATTTTAAAAACAGTAGGGTATCACTAACAGTAGAAAGCTAAACTTAAGCATTGGAAGGGAAAATAAAATGTAAAGGTTCATACAGGTTGGTCTGGATCCCAGAAGAAGTAATAGTAATAGTTTTGCTTTTTTAATATGTATAGGTAAAATTATCTAAATTACTTGATATTCAGGGTCTACATTAAAGTCTTTCACAGATCCTCACAGCTAGTATGTATGTGTAAATGTACTTATAGGTAGTAATGGATATGTGTGTAAATATGTACACACATGAACGAGGAGACAAAACAAGAGACTGAGGGGTGCAGAGGGGTGACAAAAATCTTCAGATAGTGAACTATAGACTACCAAACAGCATGTACCCTTGAGGCTATTTCAATAGGCCAATGGATACACATTTTTCAGGAACTAAGCACTTACAGGACCCAGCTACTACTTGCAGTTTTTCTTAATCTCTCAGAGTTAATCTTCCTCTTTCTCCTTATGAACTGGGGTTGGTTTGGGAGGGTGGAAAGAAGTGAGACCTAAAGTCTAATGATATCTTTGATTAATTATTTTTTTAAAATGATGTAATTAATTTTTAAAAATGGTATCAAGCTGAAATGGCCTTAGAGACAATTTAGTTCCATGGCTCCCAAACTGAAGGGCTAAGAACCCTGGAGGCCAGGAGAGCCATTTCAAATGGTCAGGAATCCTTATATATTGCAAGCATCAGCATTAGGATCTTTATTTAGTTTCTAGAAAAGAGCCAGCATGATTTGGTATGAGAAATAATTAAGTATATACCATATCTTGTCTGAAAAAAATGTCTTGCACATGTGTTGCTATTTTTCATATTATAAATGTATATATTACATGGGCATATGTAATATATATGTGCATGTTGCTTTAACTAATAAAATGATATTTTACTTTAAAGTATTCATTACAGAATTGATAATAACCTTTTATCATGTATTTTCTGAATCAACAGATATTAACAGGGCAACACATCTTGTGGGGTTTTGCAAAATTTTTGGATATTAAAAAGGAATATTCTTAAGAAGGTGGTAAACCAGTGAGTTAGTCAAGTCTAACTCTTGTTTTCCCAATGAGATAACAGAGGCTTCGAAAAGTAAAATGACTTGCCCTAGGTCACCTAACTAATGAACAAAAAATGTAGGATTTGATTATACATGTAATCCTGATGTTATATATAATACAGATTATCATGTTAAAGGCAGGGATCATTTTGATCACACAATGATGCAGTTTTGATATATGAAATCAACTAGAAATGTAACAGATATCTGGTTGGGGAGAATTTTAAATCTTTTGAGTATTAAGTAGTTTGAATGTATCTTATAGGAGGACAAAAGAGAAAAAAAAAAGAAACCCAGTTCTTCATGGTCAAAAATAAATTCTGATTTTCCCTATTGATTTCCCAGACAGCTAGAGAGTTGGGCATGGAGTTAAGAAGCCCTAAGATTATATGTAGCTGTGCAACTTTGAGCAAATCACTAACAGTTTGTTTCAGTTTCCTAAACTTCAAAAGAGGGTAACAGTAGTACTTACCTTGCAGGATTGTCGTAAGAATAAATGAAATGATATTTGTAAAGTGCTTAGCACAATCAATGCCTGGCACATTTTAGGTACTAACTCTATAAATGCTTATTCCCTTCTACTCTTCCCTGATCAAAAGTAGACAATAGTCTTCGGCTTGTCTTATATGTCGTTAAACATATATAGTAAAACAACTGTTGTTTGGAAGTGAATGTTAGTTCCCATTTTTCTAAACTAATGAACAAGAGTAGATATGTCAGATATATATATATATATATATATATATATATATATATATATATATATATATATATATATATATATAAATCATAGATGATAACAATAGTCATCATAAACCTATATTGGGTTTTAGTTGCATTTTTGAAAGAACATGAATATCTCTAATTTTCTGGAAATTCCCTTTGGAAATACAACTCACAAAGAACCAGTCTGGGAACAACAATGTAAGTGCCTAACATCCATTTTGCTCTTCTGTTTAATCTTTCCCTATTTTCTATCTCCCTCCTGATGGTGTGAACAGCATCATTTCTTCAATACTCAGAGCTCTTGATTGTTCTAAATTAATTGTATGATCCACATTTTCCCTAGAGGAAGGGGTTGAACAAGTATAGAAATTATGTTGTTTAGAAGTCCTTTCCTTCTGGCTATGCTGGACTCTGGGGAATAGGTAAACAGACTTATGCTTTTGTCTCAAGAAATAGTTTCCAAAGTTCAGTTCTAAATGTTTGGTTCTGAAGTCCAATGGGACCTTATGCTGCCTACAGAATAAGTCGATGACACATAAAAACTTTTGAGAATAAACTGTAAGTGGCCTATAATTGCCTCAATTACCCAATTTTCCTTTGCATGAACATAAATGTGAACCTGTATTATCTCTTAAAAAAAACTGAAATAATTCAGGAGGAAAAATATGGATCAGTTGGGATATTTGGTTCAAGATGGAGTTCAACTGCTACCTCCCTTATGAGACCTTTCCTAATCCCTTATTATTGAATACTTTCTCCCTCTGGAAGTATTTGGATTATTTTGTACTTTGTAATTACTTATCTATGGAAATGTTGGGTAGGTCAATTAGAATGGAAAGATACTGAGGTCAGGCCAGGATACTTTCCTTTTTGTCTTTATATCCTCACCTAGTATGTTGCCTTATCTTAAAAATCACATAATTCAACCTCTTTATTTCAAAGTTAAAGGTATATAATTAATCTGGCTAACATTAGTTGATTTTAATTATAATTCTCTGTCACTGTATTTTAGAAAGACTTTGCATTTTTTGATTTTGACATTTGTCCGATTTCAGGAAAAAACAAAAAGGAATTATTTTTGGTTATTTAGAAAGAATTATTTTTACAGAACCAGAGAATTTTAGTGCTGGAAGGGGTCCTAAAGATCAATTAGTACAATACCCTCATTTTAAAGACAAGGAATTTTCATTCCCATGAGATCAAGCAACTTGCCCAAGGTCACAAGAGGCAGAACTAGGGTTAAAACCAGCCAGATCTCTTGACTCCTGGGTCAGTATTCTTTCCATTACACTGTACAGATAATTTATATCATAAGAAGTTGTTAGGTTTACAAGTTGTAGGTATGTCTAAAGACCATTTACACTAATGCTGAACTAAGTCTTAAATTGCTCTTTCACCTTCACAAAAAGAAAAGAAAATGATTTATATTTAGAATGCGAAATAAAGGGTGTCTAGTTATATGCTTTTGGAATCTCCCTGGATTTCAAGTAATCTTGAATACTGGAATATGATTAATGTAAAAGTGATTATAGCATTGGTACTAGGCTTAGAAATGTTTACTCAAATACATTTGAGGGGGTTAATATATAAAATAAACAAAGCAGATATCACCTTGTAGGACCATATCTATCAAATAACATAACATTAATTCTTTCAAATAATCACTGAAACGGTTTGTAGATGAAAAACTCAAGTCTCTTGAAGAAAGTCAGGTTTTATAGTTTTCTACCAGCTTCCTTACTATCTTCCTTTTATTTCTTTTAATACTCAGTACTTTTGGTCTCCTGAGTTATCTCTGTGTTCTCTTAAAACCACTGAAATATAATCCATTGACTTATTTGGCATCTAATAGTGAGAGTTCAGTTGATGAACTCAACTTGACTAGAGAGCAGCTGAAAGCTCTAGCTGATGAGTTTTGCTTTAAGCCTTCAGGCCAGGGGAGGATTTATGAACCATTTTTTGTCTTTTTCAAGAGCAAATGTCACACTTGTCCTCAAATCAGATAGTACAACACAGATACTGAGATATATTATGGTTCTTATTTTCTAGAGATATGGTGCTTTCTTTTATTTCCTTGTTTGAAAAGATTTGAGGGGGGAAAACCTTCTGATTTATCTTTAGAACCTTACAAACTCAATGACAGTCTAAATTAATTTTACTTTGTGAATTTGGGGGAAAAAAAGCACCTTGGTCAAAACTTACTTGAAACTTTTTCTGTTTTCTAATAACAGATATGTTATTAGAACTAAAAGGAAGTTTTATATCCACTTAGTCTAGTCCCTTATATTTTACAAACTAGAAAACTGAGTTCTAGAGATGTGTCATGATTACTAAGATCACAAAGCTAGTTAAGAAAAGAGATAGGACCAGAACTCTTGTCTTCAGACACTTAATTCAGGGTTTCAGGTAGGAAGGACCTGAAGTCCCACTCTAGTTCTCATAACAAGGACACAAACACCAAAACTATATTTATTCTTTAGATAACAGTTCTTATGGAAATATGTCTTGAAAACATATGAGCTGTTTTATATCTCAAGGGTATTTATTTACCTTCTTTGTTTCTTCCTTCCTTCCTTCCTTCCTTCCTTCCTTCCTTCCTTCCTTCCTTCCTTCCTTCCTTCCTTCCTTCCCTTCCTCCCTCCCTCCCTGCTTTCTTTCTCTTTCTTTCTTTCTTTCTTTCTTTCTTTCTTTCTTTCTTTCTTTCTTTCTTTCCTTTTTGGAGGGGGGAAGACAAGCAATTGGGGTTAAGTGACTTGCCTAAGGTCACATGGCTAGTAAGTATTCAGTGTCTGAGGCTGGATTTGAATCAATCGATAAGTTTTTATTAAGCTACAATATACCAGACATGTCACCTTGTAAAGAGAATTCTGTAGTGTTCCAGGGAACTGAGCTTAGCTCTGTGCCATTTAAGATTTTTATCAATGACTTGGATAAAGACGGCATGCGTATCCAGTCAGACAGTTAACACACTCGATAAGGGAGTCCTATTGCAAAAAAAGATGTTGACAGAATAATAGCAGAATTTAGAACATAGCAGGTGTTTAATAAACACTTGTTGATTGATGGAATACTGGATCTAATTTAATAAAATAAAAAGGAATATTTATTCTTTGGGTATTTAAAAAAACAATATCACAAGTACAAGAAGGAGGAGGTATGACTAAACAAGAGTTTGTCTGAAAATAAAATCTGGGCATTTGGGAGGAATGCAGTCTCAATGTGAGTCAGTACTATGATATGTTAGGTAAATAATTTAATGCAGTCAGATTGTATTAAGACAGGCAAAGTATCAGAGATTTTATTGAGGGAGGTGACATTTACAATGTACTCTGCCCTGATTGGACCACATTTGGACTACTGTTTTCAGTTTAGGGTTCTGCTACCTTTTAGGAAAAACATTGATAAATTGGAAAACATCCAGAGGAAGGTAACTAAGATTATGAAGGGCTTGAAGATCACTTCATAAATGGATTAGTTGATGGAACTGAACCTATCTTGCTAGGAGAAGGAAAAACTCAGGGATGACATGATAGTTGTCTGTATATACTTGGAGGTCTTTCACATGGAAGGTAAATTGCACTCAATTTGGTTCCAGAGTAAGATCTAGGAGAAATGTGTCAAATCTTCTAAAAAAAAAAAGCAGTTTTAGATTTGACATAATGAAAAATTGCCTAACAATTAGAATTAACCAAAAGGAGAATGAGCCACCTCAGGTGAGGGTTCCCTTTCACTGGAGATCTTCCAGTAAAGGCTGGACAATCACTTATTGGCTAAGCCAAAGAGAAGATTTTTGTTCAGGTATGGGTTCACATAGACAGTTGCTGAGGTTCCTTCTAACTCTGAAATTCTATGATTCTGTGAAGTAGCCAAAATAAATAAAATAATCGTACTGATAAAACTATTGTTGGGTAACATAATGGCATCTAACTGCTTCTGAATGAGATACAAGAGTTAAGTGGGACACTGGTACTCCTAATATGCTAAAAGAACAAAAAGTTTTCAAGTATGTTGGATAAATTCTCTTTGGAGAAATTGTGGGTAAATAGGGACAAACACTACATAGGTTGAAGTTTGAAAGGGTTACATTTTCATTAGTCCAGGATGTACTCATGTTGTTAAAATCCTGGTTACACTGGAACACAAAATGTGTCAGAGTTCAAAGCCCCTAACTGCTTAGAATAGAAATAAAACGACTAACTTATCATTTATAAAAGGTGTCTGCCTTAATGGGAAGCAATTCAAGTTCCAAGTCTTTCCCACTAGATAGGTATCCAAACTCTTATTTTCTAGCAAAGAAATTAGAAGCCATTGGAGGAGTGCTGTTGAAACACTTGACAAACGAGTTGTAGCATCCAAAAAGAGATTCAGATCATCAAGACGATTATGACTAATGTAGAGAGAACCAAAAAAGCCCATTCATTTTCTGTGGTCAAAGAATACAGTTACTGACCTTGTAATGCAGAGGACGACAACACAGATGATGGCAATCTGGATGGTTCCAATCACAGCCGCTATTAAGACATATTGAAACCGCACAGGACCAGGAACAACATATAAAACACTGTAGTCCTTTTTTTCACAGTGTTGTCCAGTATAGCCCGCATCACACCTAGAATGAGATATGCTGCCCAGTTAACTATGGCTGTTGAGTGAGGGTTGTTTTTTTTTTTCTTTCTTTCTTTTGAAATTGAGCATCATTATCTCACTCTGGATAGAAATGCAGTAACGACTCATGGGCCCTATCCCAATGCTGATCTAGAAGCTTTGACACACTCCATTTTTCCAACCTGGGCCAATTCATCTCTCTTTAGGTAGTCTGGTGGTCTTCTGCTCCCTGTTGCTCACCATATTTGTGAACAATGCCTGATTAAGCCACTACAATTGAGAAAGTTTGAGTGATCTGCCGGTCTCAGCCTCCCCAGTTGTAGAAACTATCAGCACAGATGTGCTACCAGCGTGAATATAAGGTCTCATGATACTTTATGTAAGAGTGCTTGGTAAACATGGTGCTCAATTGTTTATTTTGCAGATGGTTAAAATTTTGTTTGTTTGTTTCTGGAGGCAGAAGGTCAATTTTTTACATTCTCAGGATTGATTTCCTTGGAGAGGAAGCCAGACAAAAAAATTTGTCCTTGAAGACAATATTGAAAGCCAATGGGTGCCTGGGGATGGTCGTTCTTCCCATATTTCTGTAAGAAAGCCATGAGTTTTGTTTAACTAGAATTTTAATCAACCTATGTCAACATGACTGCTTGGGAAAAGGTTTGTTTCTGATGACACTAGGATATAACAAAAGGGATACTTTGCTTTGTTCTTTGGATAATAAATTCCCAGTTCTATGCCCAGAATGAATGCTGAAAGTATACCAAGTAGAAGAACATTAAAGGTAACTCATTTCCTTTACTGGTCACAAAGTGGCCTGCTTATTCAAAATAACTAATGCTGTGGGAGAATTGTGTATATAATATTTTTAAAAGGTAATAATGACAGAGGCCATAGAGCTCTGAAGAACAAACTAGGAGAATGAATGCTGATCACCTAATATGACCCCACACTTGGGAGCACAAGGATGACAAACCATACATTAGAACCGAGTTGTCTGGTGACACTATAAGAAACCTGTGTATATCAAAGCATAATCCCTGGGGTGAACTTGTCATTGATTTTGCACCTCTCTTTTAGCTCTTTACTATTTGAGTTCTTTATAAACATAGACTAAGACCTTTCTCTTTTCTGCAATAGACATAGTTCAATAATGGCAGCTCTCCTGAAGAGTGGCACAACAGCCTGGATAACCTCTCAGTTACGTTTCTTTTGCCTGACTTCACTAAAAGGCAGGGGTTAGTGTATTCACTGAAGGGAAGCACTAAGGGAAGACAATTATTGACAAGGTGGGGGTGTGAGGGAACCCAAAGAAAACTGAGAATTGGGAGTTTCACGGGAGTCTGTTTCATAAAATGCCACCTACAACACAATTTAAATCAAGAGACATATGATTTTCCTTTTAGTTTTTGCCATCGCCACAATGCTTACAATGTAGACAGAGGTACCTGACCTCAGAAATCACTAAGTAGGCCTAAACCAGTAGACTGCTGGACTGGAGATAATGGGCATATGGCTAATTTTGTTGCAATGAGAATCTCAATACTTGAAAAATGATTGGTCTTAGTTCCTGCTAATTCTGTTGTAGTTCTCGTTTAATTCCAGGAGGGCAAAATATATCCTAAAAAAGATGAGGACAAGAAGGAAAAAAACCAAAACAAAAAAAACTTCTTACTAAGTCACATGCACTAAGGTCCCAGGAACAAATCTGCAGTATGGAATAAAGGGTAAATAATACAATTGTTGCTTGTTTTAATTGGATGTATATGGCTACACTGCTACATGTTTTCTCTGGTAGGGGAGGGTACCTGTGCTTAGGAGTATTCTAATTTGAAGGAGAACATGATACTTTCCAGAGATTATCTATTAAAAGTAGAATGTTGTCCCTGCATCCAAGGTACTTGAATTTGACCCCCTTTTTATCTTTGGTTTACTAATTTTTAAAAGTTCACCAGAAAAGCGTTACCTGCAAGATGGCTCCAGCATATTAATTGAATGTTCACACTTCCCATGCAGGCAAAAGCCATTGTAATGTTCTGGACAAGGAATGTAGAGTCCTCTGGCACTTTCTTCTAATTTGTTAGGATTCTCTGTGAACAGAGATAACAAAGCAACCCCCTATAAATGTTTTTAAGGTAGGGTAGGATCAAGCAATGTTCACTAAGAAGAAAAGCTACAGGAAAGACGTTTTTAAAAGGGCAGGAATAAAACAAGCTATTCTTAAGAAAAAAGGTGTGTTGGGGAGGAGGGGGAAGGAAGGATTTGAAATAATGTTGATCCTCCCAACTGTGTTTGGTGATGAAGACATGAAATTATCCAGTACTTTTCATGCTTTTATGCAATCTCCTACATCTTTAACAGCTAGTGATGTATCTATGAGTTGTCAGGCAGCTTTAATTTGGCTTAAAGAGACTGTACATCGATCATAAAATAACCCATGAAAAGAGTCCATTTTTCTGCCTCTCAGGAGCCCAACATAATGTCCCTAAGATTGAATTGCTTGTGATGCCTTGATACTTTCTAACTATGGGAGCTTGAAAAGCAAAAGGAGGAGGAGACTACCCAATTGTTGTAAATAAATGTTTCTCAAACCAAATGAAAATTTCAATAAATGCATTCTCTCAAGCTTATGCAATAAATGAGAGCCTTAAGGATCACTAGAACCCCTGCATTTTATTTTTCCTTAAAACAAAGATGAATCATTAAAATTTATTTAAATAGCACTCATATTGTCATTTGCATGGTATATGGTGAAAGGCTAATATTCAGTATATTTTAATATTTGTAGTTTGGCACATACATAAATTGTTGCATAAAATATAAACTTATGAGAAAGAAAAAAATGGGCTGATGTAAAATGACCCATCTGAAGTATATGCTACTGTTTTTCATGAAAAATACTCCAGTTGCTCTGAAATGGATGTAATGGAACAATAATAAGTTTTCTTTGGTCACTTTTACTTTTGTAGAGACTTGTAGCCTTTTTATCCCCCTCTTGAGTGCTGATTCTGTAACAACAGATTTTCACCTTTACTGACACTGCTAAATACCTCATTGAATGAGAGTTTGGTGTAATAAATCCAGAAAGTCACATTCCTGAAGACCAAGCCCAACACATTAGAGAACTGCATCTTTTCTCCATCTCAACAAAAGACCCCTGCCCTATGTCACAGTTGACAAACTGGCCAGCAGTGATTAGGAGATAGAATAAATGACAGTATTTCTAAAATAAATGATTTCAACACATAGGGTTACAATTTTTCTCCAGTGTGTATGTGTAATTTCCATTAGCATTAATGAGAGATGAGCACATTCATCAAAGGAGGGAAGATGCCTCCCTCAGTCAGCAATTCAGGCAAACCAAGCATTACTTGTGCTTAAGAGTATGTATGCGACATCTACACATTTTAATGTCTAAGCACCATCTGCAATATTTTTATGCTCATTTTGTAAAGCATTAAGCTGTTAATTACACTTGGTAAATATATTCAGTGCTTTCTTGTACAGGGACTTTTGTGTACACATGGCAGTGGGTGATTTTCCAACACTCAAACCTGAATATGTGCCTTCGTTGGATTTAATACAAATATATTTAGCTTGGAGAAGCTTTTCAGTGTGTGTATGTGTGTGTGTGCATATGTTTGTATGTGTGTGCATGCATGCATGTATGTATGGTGAAGGATGTACTCACATCAGTGAAATATTGGATCCATCAGAGTATAAAATACTAACTGCCTAGAAAATAGGCAATACTAATAATGTAATGACAAAAGTACTTTGCCCTAATGGGGAACAGCAATGCAATGTGAAGTTCCCAGTCATTCCCATTAGGCTTACATCCAAACTTCTGTTTTACAGTTAAGAACCTAGAAATTGCTAGAAATTAGATATTGGGACATTTGGCAAATGAATGTGGCTCAAGTAAAAAAATATAAATACACATATACGCAAACATGCATGCTTCTCATCCCCACCATACTCTGGCCAGGCTTCCCCCTCGCTTCTGCCCTGATCCTTGCTATGGGTACAGGCAGCAAAAATACAGTGTTCTATATCTACCACTGAAAATTGCTATTTGAAATGAAAGTTACAGAGAAAGAAAAAAAGAAGTTTCTATGTTCTCCTGTCTCATTCTCTCCCTTTAAGCTGAACACAAATGTTTCTTCACTGGTCTCTTCATTTGCTTTTTAATCTACTTGTGAGTTCTATGACATCAGAGCTACCTATAGGAAACTGGAACAAGCTAACTTGTTGGTATAATACCCAATGAATTAAAAAAGTGGCTGTTAACCTAGGGTCAATGAACTTAATTTTTTTTTTGAAAACTGGAATATTTTAAAAATATTTTGACAATTGTCTTTTGTAATCTATGTAATTTATTTCATATATTTCAAAACATTCTGAGAAGGGGCTCATAGACTTCACCAGACTGCCAAAGGGTCTCATGACCCAAAGCCACTGTCATGCCAGGACCACCCTGGAAGGGCTCATACCCATGAAAACTCCTAAGGAGTAGGCTGAAGTTGGCTGGCAGCTTGTTGTTACACTGTCAGTGGCTATGATGGTCAAACTGTGCACAAGCTGTGGAAGAGAAGCTTTAGCAGTGGGGCCATGTCTGCCCCATGGCTGAAGTAATGAACCAGCAATGATTCCTACTTGGATCTTCTCTTACAAGACATCATTTACCATTTCTACTCAATGTAGGGGTAACCGTTCAGTGCTTTCACATACCTGCAGAAATAGGACTTTTAAAAATAACATTTCAAGTCTTACAATATGATTTCAGTCTTCATATTTTTCAAACAGATATAATTAGTGCTTTTCCCCCCTTGCTTTTGGCATTTGCCAAAAAATTCAGATTTTTTTTTTTTTTAGCACAAGGATGCATAGCTCAAAAGCCAATTTTAAATTCTATTTTCAGCTTTAATTCTTTTCCTATACCACGTTTTTTCGGGGTGTTTTTCATTTGTTATCCTTTGCCTACATTAGAACTGAATAAGAAGCATATTAGGAGAGAGAATGTCATAGTGTGGCCATAACTGAATGCTTTTATGGGGTCCAGCATCCCTCCTGGTTCACCACATGGAAGGAAAAAATCTCTTCAGAACAGCTGTTAATCAATTGAGCCCAGGCAAATGAATTTGGTAGTACTCTGAATTGTGTATTATAGGGTAATACACAATAAAAAAACAGAAAAAAATGACTATAAAAAGTGACAGGTTAGACAAAAAGAATGCTTATCTTCATAGAGATATTGGTAGTGGACCAATTAAACGACTAAACATTGGTTGAAACCTTAAATATTATCACTTTAAGAGAAAAGTTGTAGAAGCAAGATAATTTTTTTTAAAGTTATAATGCTGACTTACAAATAGGAGAAGTGTAAGAAACCGAGTAAACATTTGATATATCATGATTCTTATAGAAATACACTTAAATAGTTAATGTTGTAAAATAATTCCATTACAACAAACATTTTTATATTTTTTTTCATAATATATAACCAGTAATTGTTTGAGTATTTGAGTCAAAGGGGTTAAAGAAAGTAGTATCATGTTGGAGAAATAGCAAGAAGGCTAGTAATGAATAATAAAGCTGGAAACAGGAAGGGGCCTTCTCATGAAAAACTTGAAATGCCAAACAAAGGGGTCTAATCTTGATCTTAGAGGTAACCACTAGAGCTTTGAGAAGCATAGTGTTATTATTATTATTATTATTTTTGCTTTTTGGAGGGTAATTGGGATTAAGTGACTTGCCCAAAGTCATATGGCTAGTTTTTGTGTCAAGTGTCTGAGGTCGGATTTGAACTCAGGTCCTCCTGACTCCAGGGCCAGTGTTCTATTCACTGCAACACCTAGCGGTCCCTGAAAGGATAATGTCAGACCTACATTTAATGGAAATCAATTTGATGAGTGAACAGGATGGATCCAAGTGAGGAGAGACGTGAGGCAGGAAGAATAATTAGCAAGCTACAGCAAAAGTATAGGGGAAGAGAGGCTGGACCGTGGAGCTGGTTGTATGAGTGAAGAATACAGAGTTGTGCCCAAAAGGTAGAAATGTTAAAATTTTAGGGACCTATCAGCTATGTGGGCTAAATGAGAACGAGGAGTTAAAGATGACACCAAGATTGTGAAATTGCGATGGGAAGGTTGATGGCACCCTCAATAAAAATAAGGAAATTGAGAAGAACTTTGGTTTTGGGGAAAAAGATAATAAATTCTGTTTTACACAGAAAGTGTTTGAGCAGTCTATAGGATATCTAGTCTAGAACACCCGACAGACAACTGGTGATGTGTGAATGGAGTTCTGGAGCCAGAGTGGGGTTGAATATATAGATCTGGTAGTCATTGTACAAAGATGATCATTAAATCCATAGAAGAGGACAACATCACTAAGTGAGAGAGTTAGGGATAAAAGAATACACTGGAATACTCTCCACAAAGATTGAATAAACCCCCAAACTGTTTATATTCTCAAGCATGAAGACTGCTCTGGTGGAGGTCCTTCCCTCCAAGTCCTAACTTGGTCTGCTGCTTCTAGTTACCCAGAGTAAAATGGGAGTGTGTGTATGGAAGCATCATCTCTCTTTTTCTTTCTCTCTCTTTCTTCCTGCTTTTTGTTATCACTACGACATGTTGGCCCAGCCCTTACGGTATTTTTTAGGCCAGGATGGAATAAGTCTTCCAATAGTTTTATACCCTGAAAGATGGAAAAATAAAAACAGAAACCCTGAGTTTTTCCCCCTTTCTCTTGGTTGTCACCACTTTCTCCCTACAGGTCTTTTCTCTTATGCCTTCCCCAGACTCTGCTGGATATCAGCCCTATTCTTTATCACTTGCCTTAGACATGCTGTATTTCCCCACATCACTCAAATGGAAATGAGAGCAGGAAGGAACAAGTGTCCTGGGACAGGTAAAAGGAATGTTTCTATTGTTTTTATTATTTTTATTTCTGATTCAAGTCCCAACTTTATTTCTTATTTCCCACAAACAGAAAAGCCAAATTGTCTAGTTTTAGGTAATATTTAGATAAGATGAACATGCCTCATATTTAAAGACAGTACAGGAAAATTTCTTTGTTGAACCACGTTTAACTCTTTGGCTATCTATACACACCCACATACACAACATTCATATATATATATGTATATGCATGTATATATATGTGTATTTATAGTATGTATGTATATAAACACACACCCCATACACACATACCTATGTTCACCTGCCTGTGACTAGTTAACTTGGTACCTCCTATTCTTGCCAGAGAATACCTAGGTCTTGAAAAGATTTAAAGGAAATAAATTTGTAGGGTGGGGCTCTTATACTGGACAGTTTTGTGGCATATACATAACTAAGTTAGAAATGTGACTAGGCAAAAGAAGATGGTAACCTTGCCTCCTGGGCTTCATTTTTGCTCCTGTACCTTGGCTCTTTCATTCCTTTGCATGGAAGACAAAAATTATCTGGCAAAGACTGCTGCATTTGTTGTTAAGGGGTTTGAATCCTTCCTTTACTATGTGTTACCTGTATGACCCTTGAGCAAGTCAAGCTCATTGGATTTCAATTTCCTCATCTATGAAAGAGAGGGATGGGGTCAGAAAGAGTCAGACGTAACTTAAAAGGACTGGACAACAAGAAGACTAGATAACTTCTGAGGTCTGACGAACTCAGTCTGTTATCTAAATTTATTAAACTTTGGGTGTCAGGGCTCAGACCCAAAGAATCCTTCTTATTTTCATGAAAGGACAACAAATAAACTGATATTGATTAGATAGTTTAGAAAATAGTACATTGAACTAGAAATGCAAGGACTTTCTAACTCCTTATCAGATTTTAAATAAACTCTGAGGCCTCTCCTTATGACAATGTCTCCCTATTAGAGTTAAATTAACCAGGGGGCATGTGATGCACGGACTCTGCCCTTCTAAGTGAGCTATAATATAAATCTCCTGGCTTTAAGTTAAAAGATAGGTGGAAGATTCCACTTTTTCTCTTATGAGAAAAAGGTGATACTGTAGATAAAGACTTTACTTGAGGCCAGAAGTCCTACAACCCAATTCTCAATAAAGCCATGGTTGGCATTGAGTAGAAGTGACCAGGGGAATGTTGGAACACTGCCAAGCAGTGGCCCTATGATCCCAGCAGTGGGAAATGACCAGTAGAGACTGTCCATTGCATTTACATGCTTAGAGGAGGCTACATGCCTGATAGAGGCTATCATACTTGGCAAATACTGAATGTTGTGTGAAACCAATGGGAGTAACATTCTGACATCCTCAGAAGAAATAAGTAACACTATATCATTGGACTTAACATTTAATCCTCCCCATGTGTGCCCTGGTCACATTTCTTCCCCATATGTGTTCCTTAGGTGTGTCCACTCTTCCCACTGATGGTTTGTTCATTTATGGGATAGTGTGTCCCCAGTAAAGGGAAGGGATGTCTATTGCCGCTTTTCTTTCTTTTTTGATGAAACATCTCTGCTTTGAGTTAAGTGTGTCCTCTGAATAACTAGTAACAATAAACACATTATTAGTAGCCTGTAACCTATGGTTTTGAGCAGATGTGGACTTACATAGTACCTGGAATCCAGGGTAACTGCTTTTAAGGAACTATATGAGAGAGATGCTTACAGGATGTCACACTATTATGTGTAAAATTTGATTAAATAGAAAAAAAGACAAGCTATTTTGCTTCCTATTATATTTTTACATCAACATCACTTGAAATTAGTCATGAAATTTTGAAGCAAAGATGAGACTGTTCCAAGTATTGATTAGAGTTGGTTCTGAAGAAGCTATCTGCTTCCAAAGATTTTATTTCCTTATCCTATCAAGTACAAACCTGTAAAGTGGCAGGAAAAAAAGTCATTTCTAGTTTGAACACCCATTTAAGCTGTTTAAGAAACAGAAAAGCATTTTCATAGAACCAGTTCTGCCTGGAATGCAGTCTGAATTCATGCCATTTAACAAATTCCATATTCTCTTTCTCTGTTGTCATAGTTTCTTCTGGGCAGAAATGAGAACATGAGATGTCTCTAGCTTCTCCCTCTCTCTCTCTCTCTCTCTCTCTCCCTTGCCCCCCTCTCTCTTTTTCCCCACCCTCTCTCTCTCCCTCTCTCTGCCCAATCTCCCTCTCTCCCCCTCTCCCTTTTATAATAGTCACTGGGATAGAGACTGAAAAAAAATAATGTTGGTTAAAAGTTATTGGCTAGTACAATGGATTTGGAGGAATGTAAGGACGTGTTCCATATCCAAGTTCAGTAGAACATGATGACCCAGTTAAACATTTCTAGCTACTTTAATCTGTGTTAAATTGACCAAAGCTTTGATTTCAGAAAAGAACATTTCAAACAAGAGGCCAAGCCCATCAAATCTGGCATTTTGTTGGGATAACTGGAAACTTCTGATTTTTCTAAAGGACAAGGTAGCTAATGCATCTTGAGCATTGCTAATTAAACTAGGTCAGGGATAGGGGGTGAAGGAATTCTTCCTTATCCCTCCAGCTATCAGCTCCAGCCATAAAATGTGAGATTTGATTACCCTTATCCCTGCTTGCATGACTATAAATGTTATTATTAGTCATAAAATTAAAATAAAGTGAAAGAAATCTAATTCTCATGTTTCTACACTCCCTGAGAAGCCCTTAATGGTATTATTCAAGAATTGTTTCAATTTAAATTGGAAAAAGCACTAGCATCTGAAATATACATAACAATTTCAGTACTAGAATGATTGTAATGGAACAATACTGGCTGATTATTTGCCTGGGTTTTTATTATCTCAGTTTCTAGTGGTAATACATTTGCATAGATAAGAGCTAATGCATCAGTAAAATCTTGATGCAGAAAAACTTGTTCACAACATTTTAACTTATATCTATGTATAAAGATAATCTAACCAGATCTGGCCCAAGGTAGACCCTATGTAGACCCAGTTAGAAATTTTGGACCACCAAGCACCAATTTCGGCAAAGTTCTTTCACCTGTTACCTACAAAAATAACCCTTCTACCAAGCACAAATATATGGCAATAAGAAGAGTTGGGAATTAACAACAAGGTACAGAAAGAAGAGGCAGATCACAGTGGCCCTAACCTTCCACAGAACCTAGCATATCTTTTCTGCCTTTTGCACTTACCCCTGGAGGCCAAACTCTAATTTGAGAAAGCAATTCCTGAAAACAGAACCAATTCAGTTTAAGAAGGCTTACTATGGAAATGACATGTTTCCGCAAACACTAGATATCTCAAATGAAAATCATAAATATTCTGGCTAAATTAGCAGAACTTTTGAGTTGTTTATACGTATTGATGGCCTCTGGGAACCCAAGCCCCATTCTATTGGCACTTGTTATATGGACAATTAAATAAAAATGTCACCTTTCCTTCTCTAATCTTTCCCATTCCCAAATTACTCTACAAATAGCAATCTGCCATGAAATGGAGCAAAAAATCATTCTGTGCAATCGTCTCTATATTCTTGCATTGAATAAGATCTACCTTCTATGTGTTGTCCTGTGGAGGAAAGAGATTTCCTGCCAACATACTTACATAGTGGTTAATCTCGATGCCCTGTCCTAGTGGATGTCTGTTCTTCACTTATGTAGCAAACATTTATTTAGTCCTAGACCAATGACAACCACAGCACCTTAAGAAAGAAGTAAGGAGACCAGGAGCTGGCTTGTTTCTGTTGCCTCTTCAGTAGTAAAAGATGTTTGATTGAAATGTATTTTCTTCTACTCTGTTTCTTATGTTAATGGAAGTAGACAATGCTGAGGTTTAGGGAACCATAAAATGTTGAAGTTTAAGGTTCAGGGGTGCTTGAGACCCCAAAATATGAACATGCTGGGTCCTGTTGAATGAATTCAATTCAAGTCTTCTCTCAGCCAAAGTAAAGCAAAGTTTATTAAAGATTCACTATAATGGGTAGACTTTTAAGGAGCCTCGGTATCTGTGATGCTTTCATTGGACAAGCAGGCCAGATAATTTAGTACAGAGTGAGTCTGCCCTACATAATTCTCTGCTACCTCATGGAGGCAAGATGGAGCTTATATGTAGAAAGATTGTGGGAGGGTTCTAGGGGTGGTCTAGAGAAGGAGTTTGGGGAGTTTTTTCAGGAGGAGTCAAATGAGGTCAGACTCCAGTAATAAGAAATTAAGGGTGAGAAATAGTTGGAGGCTACATGGAGATGACAGACAATGGAGGGCTATGCTAGTTTGAGGGTAACAGATTTGGGCATAGATATTTGGGGAGGATCAAGGATCCGGGAGTAGCTGGACAATGGAGTGCTGGACTAGTAACAGAGATTTGGGCTGAATTATAATGAAAGGCTTATGGTCTCAGGCAAATATCTCAAGTGGGAAGATTCAGGGAGAGCTCAGGGGGGTTCCCAGAGCCTGTTCCTCATCAGACAATATGTTAAAAGATCAACGAATCATATATTTGGAGCTGGAAAGGACCTGAGGAATCACCTATTTCACAACCTTGAATCTAGAGACGAGTACAGAGGGGTGAAAATATTTGCCCCAAGTCACACATATAGTGAGTGTCAGAACCAGGTTTCAAGCATAGGCCCTGTGACTACAAATCCTATTCATCATTATTTCATTCAATGTTATTGTCATCCAGACAGGAGAGTGCCTTTGAAAGATATCTGGAGTTCTCAACAAGAAGAACTAGAGCTATGTCTTATGGGCTGGGAGTATCATAATGAGACAATCTACAAGCATTTATTAAGTACCTACTGTATACCAGATATTGTCCTAGGTGCTGGGGATACAAAGACAAACAATGAAATAGTTCCTGTTTTCAGGCAGTTTACATTCTATTGATTACTTGCATTCTAAGCTCTAGGTAATGATGGGAAGGTAGAAAGGAGAAAGACAAGGGGAGAGAGCATGGTGAGGAGCTACTTTGAGATGGAAGGGCAGAAGGTATCAGCATGACAGGGAAAATAGGATGCCAAAAGTGCAGAGGCAGATGAGACTGCTGGCTACTGGCATGGTTCCTTTGATCATTCTACAGTGTGAGGCTACAGGGAACCTAGTGCACTGCAAGTAACCGTGTCACCATTTCTAGAATTTCAAAGTGACATTTAGCTAGGTTGCTTAAGGAGAAGGAACAGGATTACTATTATTGGTGGAACTCTTAACATCTAGGCTTACCTCAAACATATCATCAGAGAAGAGTTTTTTAATTTGGGGTCCAGAGAATTCCAAAGGCTCCCTGGATAAATTTCAGGAGGCAGCTATGAACATAGATGGGAAGAAACCCCACATATAGCTCTATTTTCATTAATCTCTAACAAAAGCTTAACATAGCCTCTGTATAATGTACAAACATTTTGAGAAGGGCTTTGCAAGATTACCATTACACACACACACACACACACACAGAGTTAAGAACCCCTGACCTAGAAAGCATGGACTCCTAGCTAGATTTGTTAGATCTGTCTTCCCAGATTTCCTTCCAGCCAGCTAGCTGACTTATCAACTCTGGGACTCATAGCAAACACAGAAAGGGTATACAATATGACAGGAGAGTGGTAGGGGCTGAGATCACTCACGACTATCCTCTCGTCTCTAGCTGCCTTTCAGGAAGGGCAGTGCCACGTCCTGGATGGGGCACACTCAACAAGTATGGGAGGGAAGGTACTAAGTCATGCACACAGACACAGAAATGTCCTCCTGTTTGCTGAAGATTTACCAAGACTAGTTCCTTCCACACAGTTCATTCTAATTGACCCAGAGGCAATGACGTTGTGGCCAATTTTACTTGCATCAACAATAGCAACCACTCTATTGTAAAGCAGAGTATAGACCTGGAATCAGGATGTTTCCTTGTTCAGTTGTTTTCAGTCATGTTCAACTCTTGTAACCCCATTGGGGTTTTATTGGCAAAGATACTGGAATGGTTTGCCATTACCTTCTCCAGATCATTTTACAGATGAGAAAACTGAGACAAACAGGGTTAAGTGACTTGCCCAGGCTCATACAACTAGTAATCATCTGGTGCTGGATTTGGACTCGGGAAGATGAGCTGAACTCAAATTCAGTTTCAGACACTTAGTTGTCTAACCCTGGGCAAGTCACTTAACCCTGTTTGCCTTGGTTTCCTATAAAATGGAGACCAAAATAACACCTAACTCCAGGGTGCTGTGAGAAAAATCCATTAATATTTGTAGAGCAGTTAGTACAGTACCTGATATGTAGTAAGCACTACATTCTCTTTCTTTCCCCTTCAATATTCAAGAGTTCTTACCATGGGTTCCAGGAATTTGATTTTTAAAATACACACAGACACACACAGACACACACACACACACCTATCTTTATTTCAATATAATTGGTTTCCATTGTAAATCTATGTATTGTGTTTCATGCATTTAAACACTCCATTCTGAGGATTTCTTAGGCTTCAGCCAACTACCAAAGGCGTCTGTGACGCACAAAAAGGTTACAGAATTGCCCTTGCTAAAAGCCACTTCCATAGTTTATAAATTGTGATGTGATTACTTGGAGAGAAGCTTCACTCAGCTTCCCCTTTACAGCTCCAGTAAGTTCTCCAGTTTCAGGATGACAAAAGTAGCCCAGGGAGAACTTCCTACATGCTGGGTAAGCTGCCATCTTCACTGCCTTTTGCCTTTATAACCCACAGTGTCTCAGTCTCCCTGCTAACCAGAATGTAAGAGAATTGTAACAATAGGTTAGGCAGAAATCACAACTCATTGACCTGAGAGGAGGGAACGGCCTACTTTTTTCTGCTCTAGAGGTTAATGAAGAAAGCAATAGGTTGTCTGCTTTTAAAGGAATATACTTTCCATTAAACATATGTTCACACGTGGAAACCATAGGTATTATGTATATTTGTGATATAGATATGTATATAGAAACAACACATAAATACATATATATTGTATGTACATGTATATGTTTGTACTTAAGGAATAGGCACAGAATAAATACAAAGCAAATTCCATGGGGGTAGGACACCAGTCACAACTGTGAGGATTGTGAAAAACTGCCTATAAGAGAGGCTGTTAGCTAAGGTCTGTTTTGAAGGAAACTAGGGACCCTGAGCAGAAGATGGAGAGAACAAACATTCTGGGCATTGGGCACAACCTCAAGTGGGACATGAAATGTTGTATGTAGATAATAATAAGGACAGTTTGGTTAGAACATAAAATGTGGGAAGGGAAGCAATAGGTGATCAGTTTTGAAAGACAGGATGGAATGAGACCATGAAGAGCTTTAAATACCACATAGTATTTTATCCAAAGGTAATAAGGAGCCATTAGGCCTTCTGGAGCAAGAATCTTAGATGATCATACCTTCGCTTCATGAATATCAATCTGGAAGCTTTGTGGAGGACAGATCAACAAGGAAAGACTGAAGGGAGGGAGACCAATTAAGAAGCTATTTCAATAGTCTAGAAGAAAGGTGATATGAGACTGATGGAGGATAGTTATTTATTTGAGTGAAAGTGAGTAGAGAGAAAGAAATGGATATGAGGGATGCTGTGGGACTAGAATTGAAAGGATTTTGTGAGCGACTGAATCTGAGGAATGTGGGAGAAGGAAAAACGGAAGATGGCTATGAAGGTGTGAACATAGTTAACTAGAAAGATAGTGATGTCTCCATCTGGAAAAGAGAAGTTGGAAAAGGAGGTGGACTTTGTTGATGTTTAGTCATTTTTGGTCATGTCCAGCTCTTCATAATCCCTTTTGGGATTTTCTTGGCAAAGATACTAGAGTAGCTTGCCATTTCCTTCTCCAGCTAACAAGTGTCAGAGACCAGATGGAAACTCAGGTCTTCCTGACTGGGCCCAGAACTCCATCTACTGCATTGTCTAGTTACCCAGGTGGGTTTAGAGCAGTGGTTCTCAACCTTCCTGATGCCACAACCCTTTAATACAGTTCTTCGTGTTGTGGTGACCCCCAACCATAAAATTATTTTTGTTGCTACTTCATAACTGTAATTTTGCTACTATTATGAATCATAATGTAAATATCTGATATGCAGGATGTATTTTCATTGTTACAAATTGAACATAACCTACAGGTTGGGAACAGCTGCTTTAGAGGGATTACAATGATTTGATTAGGGCACCTAGGTGTTGCAATAGATAGAAAGCTAGGCCCATCTGTAAAATGAACTGGAGAAGGATGTGGTAAACCACTCTCATACGTTTGCAAGAAAATTTCAAATGGAGTCACAAAGAATCAGACAACTGAAAAACTTCTGAACAATAACAATAACTTGACTGATAATGAATGAGAGTTGTTTCTATGTGGACACTGTTGTCATTTTCATTGATGAAATGGAGAACGTAAAAGACATGAATCTAGACGTCTTTTGTAGTTCCTGATATTCATAATGTAGAAACCCACGTCTGTGTGTTATACCTCTACCAATGCTTCTTAAACTAATTTGGCTGTGGATTACTTTTAGATTCAATATAAGTTGATTCAACCTGTCAGTTTTGGTACAAGAGATCTGAAGGCATGAATGCTACTGAGACAAAGTAAATTTGGGGACTCTGGGGCAAAAAGAGGAAGTTAAACCTGTTTTAATAGCCCAAAGTAACTGTATGTAATATTTTAATGTAATTTATTATTCATAAAGCAAAAAAATGTCATCAACATTGACATTGGTTTTCATAAACCCTATGCACATTGGGTGACCAGAAAGAAACAATTTGGAAAATATGTTTTATATATATATGCATGTATGTATGTGTGTATGTATATGTACATACACAGATATGTGTATATATGTGTATATGTGTATATGTATGTATATATATATATATATATATCTGGAAAAAAAACTACTTCTTCCTCTGACCACATGAGAGCATCATAAGCATAGGATATATCTTGTTTGTAGCTGACCCAATACAAACATAGCTCTACTCCTGGGGGGCATTGATAGATTTTGGATCTGGATTCTAGACTACCCCCTTTCTATGGGAGACTTCAACTTCCACCTCTGTGGGGAGCAGAAGGGTTGGATCTGGGTTATTTGTTCTTTCCTTACCTATCTCCAAGAGGGAAAAATGGGCTAGAATTATATCTATACATCATACCTCAAATATTAGTAGTCCAGTAGTATTTTGGGTCCTAGGATAAACATCACTTTCCATGATCAAAGGGAGGCTTAAATACTTAACTTACTCTCATCAGCTCTGCTTCTTATTACCCAACACTGGTCATACAAAGAGCCATCCTTAATAGCAAGTAAGTTTTTTATGAAAGTAATCCGTAAACAGTAATTTGAGAAGTTATACAGTTTAGAATAGATCAAACATATGCAAGAAGAAATGAACTCAGTGGGGAGCAAAATATCTTAGGTCTGCTAAGAGTTGGAATAATTTGGGAGTGAACGTGGAAATAGGGTAAGAGAGTAGTGACTGCCCACTCAGCCTCTATGATAGTAATCAGTGAAAGCTAAGGGACATGTTGGGGGACCAACTTCCTTATGTCTGTGCCTTTGAGAGTCCATGGCAGCCATTAAAAATCCATGGTAGCCTCTCTTCAAGAAGTTATCTGGCTAGCCGAAGAAGTTCCTTCTCTATTTCTGCAGGTGTAACTTTGTGGCTCAGGGTTCTCTTTTTCAATCAGGAGTTACATCTCCTTCCCTGTAATCATTGATGTCCCTCAGAAAACCACCTGAGGCTTGGGCAGATGTGAGGTTACATTGCTAGAGAATTTTGAGCTTAAAGGGACCTTAGAAATCACTCAGTCCAATCCAATTGATTTTACAGATGAAGAACTGAGG
>JAQQSW010000116.1:73952-95328 GCA_028646575.1 Pseudocheirus occidentalis
TCTTATGTCAGAATACTGCTGTGAATTCAGGAAAGCATACATTACTGCTGTGAAACAATCCCTACTTCTGAACTTTAAGGGGTTGTTTCTATGGGGGTAATTTTTTGAAGGGGGAGCAGGGTAATAGTAGCTCAAGTTTGAGGGTCATTTACAGAACTATACTGTATATAATCATGAAGCAGATTTGTGATAGGGAGTAGGATTTGAAGAATTTATGTAATGCATTAAAAGTAAATGGTAACACAATGTCAGACAAATTTAATGCAAATTTATCTTTAATAGAGTATGAGATTAGGAAATTGTCTGTATCCTTTCATATCCAGTCCCTAAACTCTAATGTCTTTAACCAAATTCCCAAATTTGGCAGAAAGAAAAGGTTAAGACATATATTTCATTGAAATCTTGGACTATAGTTTTAGAACCTTAGGTTTTAGAGCAAGATGGATGATGAAAACCTGTGGTTGCCATGGAATAGTTAATAATGATTATAGGCTTAATTTTGCAGTGTAAAATCACTTACTTTTGGGCTGCATTGTTGCAAACAAACATTTAGAGATGAATTAGTGAGGCTCAGGCATTCAATTTTTAAAATAGAAACTTATTTATGTTACAATCTTTATTTCAAATCAAAGGGTTTTTTGGGCCACATTTAAGGAACTTCCTGACTCCTAATAGTGGGGTACACTAAACGATGGCTAAACCCTACCTGTGTTTAACACTCCTAATATTAAGCAGAGGAACAGTAGTAAAAGGGGGTGGGAAAGTTGGAGGTTGATTTAATGCCATAGGAAACTGTAGGGCAGAAGGATAGGGAATTGTTCCTGAAGAGTGAAAGCACCACACAGGAATGGCAACCATGGGAGATGGATGCCAAGGAAACATACCAATGGGGAAGAGCATAAGGGGGCATCCTCCTCTGGCCCCCTTCCCCTAACTCCCAACACTATATCCAGCTCCATCTGCATGCTAGGGGCTCAAACATGTAACAAGCTGCACACTCTGACCCAAGACCTCAAACCACTCAGGGCTCTAATTTATATGGAGTTTATACAAAGAACTAACATGGTACTAAGAGACTGTCCCATCATCCGTGAGGCAAAGCAGTGGGGTATTGCCTAGAACACTGAGATTAGAGCATTTTCTAAAATGACTGAGAAGGAATGAGGAACGAGGGAGAGAGATGCAACAAAGTTCACTTTCTGCTACTGTAAGCAGTTGCCTTGAGGGTAAGGGACAATACCCAGGGTCGCTGGACCAGTTGAAGCTTAGCATACATGCACTCTGGGGATGGAGACTATACCATTCAAATGAATTTTTATATGTTCACAGAAACACATCTTATGCGTAGATTTAGCTGAAGTTCAAACCTTTTATTTTGAAGCAAGAAATGTTTACTCTTTTCTTGCTTGGAATGAAGATATTCTTGCTAGGGTGCATTTTTTTTTAAAATTTGAATTGATACTTTAGATACTCCTGCTGTTTATCTGTAAGACTTGCAGAATGGCATAGATTTATTTGTGAAATACATTTCCAGGGCATGGGTTCCAGGGCTGGTTAATTGCCCCTTTACAGTCTGACACTTCCAGATTTGTTTCACGTTATTCCCTTTCGTGCATTCTATATCCAACAATCTGGTACATATGCCATTCCCTGTCCAGTACATCCCATTTCCCATCTTTCCTCCCATGTCTTTACACAGGGTCTCCCTATTCACAGAATACATTCCCTACCCAGCTCAATCTCTTAGTCATCTTGGTTCCATTCAAGTCTCTTTCCTTGGGCCACCTCCTATAAGAAGCCTTTCTTGAATTTTATTAGTTGTTAGTTCTCCCTCCTAAAATCATGTATATATTTACCTGTTTCATGTGGCATCCTTCCAGCCTTCTTCCCCAAAGCATGATGTAAGCTCCTTCCAAGTAGGGACAATTCTTTGGGTTTCCTGTTTCCCTAGTGCTTAGAAAAATGTCCCTCACATAGCAAGTACTTAATAAATCAATATGCTCAGAAAATTGAACCTTGTTTCCAAGTCCAGTATTCCTTCATCTACGTCCATACCGCATGGAGGAGTCACCTTCAGTCGTCCTGATCTCTGTCTTGCCACAGGACCCAGATGGCTGAAGAAAGTGAGGCTAGTGACCTTGCACAACCCTCCCTCACTTAAATCCAATTCACTTGCAAGGCATGGCATCATCTTCTTGATGTGATGGTACTCTTCAAGAAGGAAGGACAAAACAGCTTAAAAGCATTTTGGGTTGGACTGCATTAGAGGCTTTGGTGGAAAGTAGCTCAGGACACATCTGTGGTCACACCGTTTGGAATGTGTTGTTGGTTGGGTGGGAAGAATGCATGCAGAAGGAATTTTAGAGACTTTGTAGCCTCACCCAATAGGTAAATAATTTACCAGTAATATAGAATAAATAATTTTCAATCCTGCTATTGTTGCCATCTCTAATACCCATAGAACACATGTGTTTTCAACCAATTATTTGGCATAATTCTCTGTTTTATTGCACAGGATTTTAATATGTAGGAGGCAAAGAGATAATGGATTCTAGTTCCTGTAAAAGCCTAAAAAAATGCCAGGGCATAATTTTTTCCATGTTGTACTTATTGGCATCTAGTTTATAGGAACAAATGGAATAGGCATTTCTGAGAGGGAAATGTAAACATGACATTAGATTTTGGTGCCCCAATTTCATGGCTGCTGGGAGCTGACAGCAACTCCATAAAGGTTAAACATGTGTGTTTTGGACTGTCAGTAAAATTAAGTCTTCCACTAAGTGCGTGGCACTACAGAAGACAAAGGTTTATCTATGTGAATAAACTGAATGTACAGCTCAATACATTTATGTTTGTAGAACTCTTTAAAGCATTATAAAGTCTGGCGAATTACAATAAAAATTCAGATGGAGCTATCAGAATCATCAAGCTGCCTGCTTGTATTCAGAGGCTCTCCAGAGCTGGCAAGGTGATGTCAGGAAAGTTAAACTTGAAGAATGAGGCTTGGTTTTCTAAATGAGATCAGGGAAAAAGGAAGGAAAGTTAATAGGAGAAATCAAGACTGAAACAATCAACATTACTGGTCTGTTTACCATGGAGACTAAAAATCGTAACTTTCTGCCATATTCTAAAATTGCTCTGTCAAGAAATTCACATTGTTGGACACTTTTAAAAAATTTTATTTACCCTTTAATACATCTGATGTTAGTACAACCTTTCAGTATTTGAAATTATATTGTTGTTAATACAAAATAGGAATCTACCTCTATGCTTCTTGCTAGCAAAATGTCCATTAAAGACTGCCTTTCTAAGATGCTTTTGGAAAAAGAGCCCAAATCTTTCTTGTTGTCTTGTTACATGGCTATAATGACTTCTGAGAATCCCGGATGCCACCTCTGTTTGAGGAATTAATTAGGGGAAAAATGAAAAATAGGTTTAAAAATTCACAGCTAACCCCTGGTGGATAATTTTTCATCCAATACCCTTTGTAAGAGACTGTAAGTGCCAGGCATAAGTTTGCTTATATATGGATGGATATATATATAAAAGAACATCTTTGCCCCCTCCATAATGAAAGTTGTTTATAGATATTATTGGCATTTTTTCCATGGAAACTGATGATTCTTTTTACCCATTCTTTTCACATTTTCTGACTTCTACCTTCATTGTGTTCTTGGAATTGGCTTTTCTTCTTTATAGTGATTGTGCACATGAGATACTCAAAAGCACATCATTGCATCTGACTTTTAGAGCTAGAAGGAATGTCAGAAGTCATCTAGTCCAACTCCATCTTACAGATGAGGAAACTGAGGCCAAGTAAGGGGGTAGTGACTTGCCCAGAGTCACACATGTAACAAGTGGGAAAGCTGAGATTTGAATCAGAGTCTTCTGTCTCTGAATCCAATGGTCCTTTCACTGTACCATGTCCCATAAAGCAGCTAATATTTGTACATTTGGAGTAATGGGAGCCAGTTATATATTCAGCTTCTTCTTTACAGACAGCAAGATATGTCTGTTCAGATTTACCTGTACTAGTACACATCTGGGTATTGTATATTAATATAACTGTCCTTGTCTGCCACTGAAGCCTTACTGTGATTTGTCATCAAGGCATGGGGATGGCACTGGGTTCTTGAAGGTCATGTCAGTAGAGTGGAAGTTCTGATAGGTTCCACCAAGATGGTAAAACTTCCAGTGCATGTCAGTAGGCCTGTTAATAGATGGTATGCCTAAAGTCTCAGATCTAGACCAGCTTAGATGAAGAGGTCCTTCAGCAGATGGCTGGCTACCAGCTGTTTTGATTTTCATCCACAACAGTTCCTGGAGGGCTTTTTACCAAGTTGGGAGAAGGTTGAGAATTGCATCCATGGGCAGAGTTCCCCTGCTGGCTGAGTCATACATTCTCAAAGTGTTGAAAAATTGAAGTATGTAGTCTAGGAACTTCTGTTTGGGGGATAGAAAGGAGGGAGGCAATTCCTCATATGACTTATTGGTAGCATGGAATTTTCTTTCCTTAAATATTGTTGTCATTAAGCTATTTATGATGTAAAATTTTCCTCATCACATCAGCATTTCTCACTGTAAAACATTTTTAGAGAAAGCAACCCTTTGGCACAGTATAAGCCAGGACTGAAATCTACAATATGTTTGCATTTTTAAAAAAGCATATAAACACCACTGTGCTTCAGAATATAAAAATTGGTTATACTTTTTGTGAATTAATCTCTTAAGTAAGTGAAATATGTTCTGGAATGCAATTAATATTCTGAACAGAATGGAGATAGTTCATTTTACCCAATCTCCTTATTTCCACAAACTTCCAGTGCCTGATCCTAAACTATTTGGAAACCCAAACACTAACACAAGGACATAGGTGATTTCAACTTGGAAACTATAAAATGAAGGCAGAGGAACATGTAACTCTTGGGGAATTCCTACATCTATTGATTGGTATTTGCTGTTCCCTAAGTCATTTCTTCTTTAACTAGAGCATATCCTCTTGAGTTTCCTCAGAGAAACACTTAAAGCTTATTATCTTCATTAAGAAAACATTACATTCTTGTTACTTTTTCTGCTTTAATACTGTACAAATTATGTATCTACTATATTATTTTCAAGATAGTTGCTGACATAATATTTCAAAGATGCTATTTACTAAAATACTATTCCTGGGTATAAGAAAACATTAAATGGTGTTATTTAAGGAATGAATTAGTTAGGTTAATACTAGAAGCATTTTTTCCCATCTCTTTATATTTTTTACTTCTTCCTCTTCCTCTCGTTCCCTATCCCCTTTCCTACTCTCACTTATCTCTCTCTGCCATTTCCCCTCTGTCTCTCTTTTTTCCTCTTTTGCCTTGGCTCATTAGGCCTGTCTACACTTTTTTTCTTTCTCTCTCTCTCTTGCTTTTTGATGACTTCTCCATTTCTAATATAATACAGTGGTTTCTTTTAAGTGAATGTCATATTCTAACCTCTATCCTCTGCAAATGCTTTAGGCTTCAAGTGCAATGGAACCTAAATGAAATAAACATATACCTACACATATACCCATCAAAACAATCAATAATTCACAGTTAGCATAAGTATGGGAAATCAGATTCTGTTAACACTAGCTTCATGCTACATTATTCACTAAAGTATGAAATTATTGTAAGAGAGGAAGCATTGAATCATAGGCTTTGTGACTAGTACACCAGTCATCTGCTGGTTGCTCTAAGCCAAATTGATTAGCTTTCCCCTCCCCCCAATTTCTTAATTTCTTTTTTTTTAAATTAATGCTCAGAGAAGTTCTATATGAATGGAGCCAACTAGTAAGAGAGATAAAGAGACAGAGTACCAGATAGGTTGCCTATGTAGTAGTAAGTCTTGGTCATTCTGAATGATGCTACTATGAAATAAATTATTATTGCCAAGGAAACAATAGGTGACAAAGTGAATCAAAAACACTGGAGACAGACAGCAGCTTATTCATAGACTTTGGTTATTCACTTAATTGAACCTTATGGGAGGTGGAGGCATGAAAGAAAGCTCTGAAGTTATGCTGTTTGGTCTATTTGGAGAACAGCGGGTTTGGCTTGCTCTTCATCAGACTGTTCTGTCTCTCCAATGGTGAGTCTGTAGTGGTCATCATGGCTCTTTTGAGAGTATTCCTGGGCCATTTCAAACTCCTCATCTTCCACAATTGACAGCTCAATATTCTTTGTTGCTGGGTTGCTCTCTCTTGTGGTAGGTTTCTCCTGGACATCCCTGGCTGTATTTTCTTCCACCTGAGCTGTAGGGAAAGATGTGTCTGATGGGACCTCAGTGAAAGAACTCTCTTCATTCTCAGTCAGGGCCTGATCACTGGCTGGCGTCTCCACACGCTTGGTCTCTTCTTCAGCAAGACCCTCTCCTTCATGATCTTTCTTCCGACCAAAAGTAAGGGGAGATACTTTGAAAGGGGAGCTTTTCCCTGATGATGGTTTCTGGTGGTTGGTGGTAAAAGATTTCTTAATCTTCTCCCTCCTCTCCACGGATACAATCTTTGTGCCTAACTTGTTCATCTTTTTCTCAATATTTTGGCGAGAAAAGGCTTTCTTGAGGCTATCCACTTTCTTGAGGCTTGATCTTTTTATTTTCTCAGCCCTGCTTTCTTCCACCTTTTCCTCAGTACTGTCTTCCAGGGCATCCTCTTCATTAGGCATTTCATCATCTGATGACAGGTTCACTGTATGTAAGGTCTCTTCCAAGGACTTGTTCTCATCCACAGATTCTTCCTTTCCTTCGGTTATGCTGGGAACGGGTTCTTTTGCAAACACGCTGGTGGGGATCTCATTTTCTTCCTGAAAAATAAAAGAGCTGTTAATAAACATTTCATAGTCAATGCCATACACACTTTGCAAACAGTGTGCACTCCTGAACCATGTTACTATCTTTTGACAACTGATGAAAGCCATGCCTTTTTTCTGTTGCACCAAAGCATGTAGACAGCAAAAGGTCATTCTAAACTCATTGGCCCATTCTCCTCTGCCTGATGAGTGGAAAAACCTCCCTATTCATAGGATGAGATGATGGATCCAGAGTTAAAAGGGACCAATTATCTTAACTATGATCCACATTTTATAGATGAGGAAACTGAGGTCCAGAGAGGTTAGGTGAGTTGCTCATTACCACACAGGCAATAAGGGTGAGGGAATTAAGGTGATTAAGACAGCAAATGGTTAATTGTGGGAATTGAGTGAACCATACTGATTCTATCATGTCACTCAATTCTGGAGCTAGCTCAGTTCCCTTTCTATTCAATTATGAGTCTAGTCCAACTTGTGTCCTGTGAGAAAACTTTATTCAATTTTGAGAACCAAAAGAAAACCTTATTGCGTTGTTTAAATCTAGCCCTGTGTGGCTGGGAAACTCTATCACCTCTCTCTACTGCTTAGAGACCCTTAACCAAGAACCTGGATTATGCTGATCAGAAACCTGGTCAAATCCAAAGATGGATGAAAGTAGGTTTCTCACAATTGTAGATCTCAAACAACTGAAATGTCTTATCTGAAACTTCGTACCATATTGAGCAATCTGTTGTTTTTATGTTCATAGACACATTGGGGAGTGTGATATCTCCTTTTCAAATTTCGGGGTATTAGGATGCCTCCTTTTCTGATTTCAGAGAATTGTACCTATTCACTCTCCCCTCCCAATTTGGAAAGTCCCTAATCTTTCATCCAATTAGAAATCAGATTATGTAGTCTTGTATTGTTTCCTTTTAATTAATTGGCCTTATTTGATTGTTTTTAATGTATAAAAGTCCATCTCTCCCTGTCTTTGAGGTCCAGGCCTCAGTTGAGGAAGGGGCCTGGTGCTAGTTTGTTGGGCAATCAGCATACATTGCTTAATATAACTCAGAAATATTGCTCAGAAAATTGAACCTTTGTTTCCCCAGTCATCTCATATTTTATATGTCACAAGTAGAACACCTGAGATTTGAACCCAGTTTCCAAACCAGCACTATTTTCACTGTAGGACACTATTGCATAATGGATTTGAACCCAATTCAGGTTGATTCTAATATTATTCTTAGAATATTTGGAAACAAGATCTGAGCAGTGGGCCAAGTTCAGCATTTATATTTAAGTAGAGAAGGTATTATGTTTATTATGTGAGAAAAAGTACTGTCAGAAGGAATCCTAGACTGAGTTCCAGAAGTTCTAGCCTGGTTCTGCTATTAGATATGTAAATTAGATTAGTAATTAATTTTATATGTTGTTTAGTGTCATTAATTAGATATAATTTGGCCCTTAGCACAGTGCCTGGCACTTATCAAGGCACTTGATAAGTGTGTATTGACTGACTAGTTGATATGTGACTTAGAGAAATCACATCATTTTTTTCAACTATAAAACTTAAAAAATTACTTTTCCTTCTAATATTTTATGTTCAAAAATCTGGAAAGAACTTACTTTAACTTATTTTAATTTATATCTTCAGAGGAACCTTACAAAATAGGTCAATTGACTTTATTGTGATTTAAAATATGTTTTGTTAACAAGGTGGTTGGTTCACTGGTGATTATGCTTAGACTTTTGCCATAAATTAGGACCATAAATAAATCTGGCATTTATAGTGATTCTTTTAAAATAACTTTTACTATTATTATTATTTTTTTTAAATTGCACAGTATACCTTTATTTAGTGCTTAGGCAGATATAGGAAAATTCTCTTATGCTTTTTCCATTACATTTCATCTTTTAATATCAGATCTATGGTTCTGATAGCCCATGTTAGGAGAATGGGATTCCACACACATCATTTGTGTGAAGCAGTTAGTTGGTACAGTGGATAGTTTATTGGACCTAGAGTCAGGAAATCTGAGTTCAAATCCTGCCTTAAATAGTTTACTAGCTACATGACCTTGGGCAACATCTCTTGGTCTAAGTTTCCTCATTTGTAAAATGGTGATGAGACTAGCAACTACATCACAAGATTTTTGGGTCAAGTGAGAGGACATATGTAAAATGCTTTCCAAACTTTAAAGCACTATATAAAATGCTAGCTATTTGGGGTGGAGAGTGCAATTCTGAAATGTTTGGTACCAGAGGTCAGAAGAAAAAAGCTACTTTGCTAATTTGACGAACTTGTTTGATGACCTGGAAGTCTTGGGGACCTGTGGAGTGGACCTAGGAAAGGCAGAGCAACTGAAGAACCCATTGTAAGAATATTGATGTAAATAATCAGGGGGTCTTAGAGCTAAGAATAAATTAGCAAGACAGCTAATGGTAGTCAGGGGGCTGGGTGTCAATAAAGGAAGATGCTGTAGGTAAGTATTTGTCCATGGTGTAAGCAGAAATCTAAGAAGTGGACTATAAATATCCTCCCTAACTAGTTTAGCTGTATCTGCATCCTTGAGTATATTAATTCAATACGTTCTCTCCTTTCATTTCTAACAAAATAACTGCTATTAAAAAGAAGGTACTTTATAAAGAAGCAAAACACTTGGTCTTTCTGCTTTTCTTCTTAATGTATATTTTGCAAGACTAATTATAAAATGCAAGAAGAGTTTATAGTAGGTTTTTCAACTTTTCTGTCCTTTTCATTGTCTTTGGTCAGCTTTAAGAGAACTGATTGGCTTGGCACTTTTGGAATTATTCATGTAACACCAACTAACTGTGGGATAGAGGCAGGAGGAAAAATAATTCCACTCGTTTGTAAGGAGAAAGGGCATGTTATGCCACAGTTCTTTGATGCTAACTATAAAAATAAAATGAGGGAGAACAGAGATAATCCAGAAAGAATTGGATGTGTTTCTGAGCAACTGAAAGGGAGATATGTATACTTGGCAAACCTTGGCCAGTGCAAGTATTTTGTTATGACTGGTCTCTGGGTGTTCTGCTCATACTGATCACTGTTAATTTGGTCACTTTTTGTGATGTTTGTGAAGATAAATTTGTTTTATTATGAGAATTTGTGTGTGGGGTAGGGAGGGAAGACTTCAAAATATTTCATTTCAAAACAGAGAAAACACTGATATTTTGTTCAAATGATTTGAGTGGTCTTGGGCAGCCTTTCTGTCTTTTTTCCTCCCCTTTCCACCTCTTGCTCTCCTGTAGGTTTTAATAAGTAATAGGCATAGTTTTAAAGTTAGAAATTATTGCTAAGATGGGTGGGAGATAATATTTTGTGTTTCAAATAGCAGGTAGAATGGAAAGAAATAAGCAATTATTAAGTTCCCACTATGTACTTGTCATTGGACGCTAAGAGCTTTATAAATCCTCACTTAGTCCTCACAATAACCCCCAGGAGGTGAGTGCTATTATCATCTTCAGTTTACAATTGAGGAAACTGAGGCAAATAGAAGTTAAGTGAATTGCCCAGGGTCACACAGCCAGGAAAGGTCTGAAGTTTAGGTCTTTCTGACTGCAGGCCCATCACTCTACCTCACCACCTAGCTGCTTCTAGATTGGTCTGTTTTGGTTTTTCATTCTGCCTAATGGAAAAGGGAATTCCTGTTTGGCTGCTACTTAGGATACCAACTCACTCCAAGATATCAGTCTGCAGAGCATTGTCCCAAGATTTCCCCTTCCTTGGAGTTCTCCATCCTTAATCCCTGATTAGTGCTGGAATACCAGGGCAATGTCTTCTCTGTGCAGCTTCACACTTCGCCTAGGTTTCAGTAAATAAAATCTCTCTCTCTGTCTCTCCCTCCCTCTCACCTCCCCCACTCTGTGTGTCTCAGTCTGTGTGTGTGTGTGTGTGTATACACCTTATTTTAGAAAAAAAATCTGATTAATTCAGGAAATAACTGATACTTCCTAGCTGTGGGACTATGAATAAGTCACCTAGCCTGTGAAATGATGATAAAATACCTGTATAACCCATCTTACAGGTTGGTTATAAAGATACAGTGAGATGATCTGTGTATTCTGCTTTGTGAATCTTAAATGTCTACACAAAAAGTTCAGCTATTATTATTAAGCTCTGACTGATATTTCAATAGTGCTTTCAATCTTGCCAAGGATTTGACGCTATCTCATTTAGGAGGTCACAACACCTCCGTGAAACAGGTACTAAAGGTACCATTAGCATCATTTTACAGATGGAGAAAGTGAAGCTCAGCACATTTAAGTCATTTGCCACTGCCACTGCTAGTAAGAGGAATTTGAACCCAGGGCTTTAGCTCTCCATCAATTACACCGCTCGCTTCATCAGCTCTCACTAGACTTTTTATCCCTTTGAAATTGCCTCAAATATAGTCAGAGTGTGTAACTGTTTTAGGAGATCACTGGGCAGCAGCTTGGAGGGGTCTCAGAAGCCCATGAAGTAGCCAGTAAATTGGCTGCTAGATTCATTTTCAAAGAGGTCGTGGGTTTTCGATTGCTGCTACTGATGCTGTTGGCCTCGACCCTTCATGACGATACTTGTGCTCTTTGTTTCTTTTTTTTTCAAATGGAGAGAAAATTAAACTACATTTCAAACATAAATGAAAGGTGTACTTGAAGTATGAAAACTAGAAAGGATGGAAAGTACTCTTGACAACCAGCATTTTAACCTCTGCTTTAGCTTATTTGCTGCTTTCATTGATTTACTTGAACTAAGAGCTTTAACCATGCATGTGAGTGATTGTTCACGCACCTAGAGCTGGCCAAAGTACCGGGCATTTCCCCTTGGCTTGAATCCCACTGGGGGCAAACCATGATGAAATATGGGCACATCTATGTGATCGCAGTTGTTCTGTGTCTAACACTGGAAAATTGAATAGTTCGTATTCTAAAAATGTAGATGGTTTGATGGGAGCTACTTTCTGCAATGGACCATGTCACGGTGTCTGGTGAATGACTTAAGATCTCTTTCTCCCATTTGCTGTACTTATTCTTGAGATGTTATAATACCCATAGGGGATTTGAGAACCATAGTTTTATGCCTATTTGGAATGTTACCTGTATTTAATGACCTGCAAGTGCTATTCCAAAAAATGGTTAAAAAAAGCTCATTTGTTATATGAAACTCAATTTAGTAACTTGTATTATTTAGACCCTGTGTTTTTAAAAGCAAATTGTAGTGGAGAGAAACCTGGACTGCAAGGAAGAAAGATTTGCATTCTAGTTCTGCCTATCACACATTTAAACTGAGTGACTATAAGCAAGTCACTTTATATCTCAATATCACAATGTCACAATCAGCTTTCTAAGACTAATAAGTTGCTGAGAAGTTGGTCATCCGTTTTGGTAGAAGGAGTTTCCACACTTAAGAGTTCTCCAGTAATGAAGTTATGTCTTTGTTGTGTATAACTCTTAAAACGGGCAAAATACCAGACATACAAATATGAAAAAAAAACCCACAGTCTTTGTCCTGAAGGAATTTATTATCTGCTAAAAGTTTTTAAAAATGTTTGTAGCTTTCTCTAGCTTGTTTTTTTCTTTGTATGCACAGCAGCTGATACAATGCCTTGCACAAAGTAGGTGCTTAATAAATGTCTGTTAAATTAAATTGAATGAAGGTATAGATTGTAAAGAAAATAAAATCATTGGTTAAGATCTTCCTCATCCCTTAGAGAGCTAACTGTAATATTAATAAGGCATGTATACAACATGAACTGATCGTTGTTAAGCAGTCTTCCATCTTTTAGAAAATTTCATTTCATTTCATTTTGCTGTTGTCATTCAATATTTGTTGAATCCTTTGTTGAATATTTTGTTCCATTAAAAATAATTGTGTTAATTATGTAAAATCTAAACCATTTTGAATTGTTTTTATAATAATAATAATAATTGCTAATGAGAGTGCCATAATGCAAGTATGTTTTTTATTACTAATACATTTACTTCCTTCAAGTCTTAGCACTTTTCCAGCCCCTGCTTTCCTCATCTAAATAATGATATCCATCCAGAACCTGGAGGAATAAGAAGGTGGGCCTAGATGATTTCTGGGGTCACTTCCAACATCAACATCCTTTGATTCTGTGATCTACACATAACATAACCCACCCCTAAGAAACAACTAAGTAGAAACCACAGATTAACTCCTATGGTAAATTAATAATTGGTCTTACGTTTTATGTAATAGCTTACACTGGGGCAGCTAGGATAGAGTGGATAGAGTGCCGGCCTGGAGTCAGGAAGACGTCCTCCCAAGTTAAGATTTGGCCTCAGATGCTTACTAGCTGTGTGACTCTAACCAAGTCACTTTACCCTGCTTGCCTCAGTTTCCTCATCTGTCACATGAGCTGGAGAAGGAAATGGCAAACCACTCTAGTATCTAATATCTAGTATCTAGGTCAAGAAAACCTCAAATGAGGTCAGGAAGAGTCAGACAGGACGGAAGAATAAATAGGCAACTCACAGACTATAAGACACACTAAAGAACATTTTTCATTTGTGTAGTTTAAACTTATATAGCCTGCAAAAACAAAAGACTGATATTAATTTTAAAAGGTTGCATCCAAGTTTCTAGCATATGAGATAATGTAAAAACGCTATCTGGGGTGTATCAACCATAATCAGTTATTCACATAAAGAGCTGCAGGCCAGAGCTGACATTCTGTAAATGTAAATAATAACCAGGAGAACTAGGGTTTGGTTGAGCTTAGAAATGAAAAGAGTATCTAGCATTCCCAGGCTCAAAGTCCTATTATGCAGACGTTGATCAATGAGATTAACCATCCAGGGGTTGGACTTATAAAGGCATTTACATGACTAAATTTTTCTCTCTCAACTAACTGTGACAATGCAGAGGGCATACTTTAAAAAAATCCACTTTCGAAACCTACAGTCCAAAGTAATATCCCCAAATTTTGGTCTTACATATTGATACAAAATAATGAACATTTAAAAATACATATGAGAAGGGATATTTGTTGGTTTCTCAATTCTTCCACAATGTTCTTGTTGCAAATAAAAAGAAACTATTTTCTTCTTTTTCTCAATGCCATAATTTTATGAATATGCATGTTTAACTCATCTGTTAATTATCTAGTTTTCTCTCCCATATTTGAAAACACTTAAAGTGTACTTAAAAAAAGAAATATTTCTATAATCTTTAAATGACAGCTTTTGGCGACTTAGTTCACTATAGACTTCTTTTTGGTCTTTCTAATTAAAAATGAAATATTTTCATCCTATAGAGTTTGAACAGATTTGCCTAGAAATGTATTGTGTGTCCATCTGCTAGTAAGTAAACTATACAGAAAAAAACCCAGTATTGGTCTCTATTTGAATCTCAGTCACTGATTTAGAGATGGTAATGACTTTAACCATCATCTACATCAACCAATTTATTTTACAAGTGAGGAAAGGGAGGATTTGAGAGGTAAAGTGACTTGTCCAAAGTTACATAGACAGTAAGCAGGAGTTGGAATTTGAACTCAGATCTTTTGATTCTAAATCCAGTGCTCTTTCTACTGCACCACATTGCCTCTTCACTGGTATTTTATTTATGGCACGTGTGTGCATGTGGGTATGTACACATTTACTTACACATGTACATATATGTGTATGTATATACATATGTATATAGATACATGTATACATATAAATACATATATATATGTGTGTGTGTGTATAGCAGATAAATTGTGGGCTATTCCTAAGAAAAAGTAACACTACCCCAAATTTAACTAGTTTTTTCAAAACGTGATAAGTTGAAGGGTGAAATATATCTTTTAAGAAACACACAGCTGTGATTTCCTAGGATAAAAAAACTAAAGTTTTACAAATGTATTTTAGAAGGAATGTATGCTTTTAGTGAAGTTCCCAAGTCTATGAAGTCACAGTAGGACTTCACAAATGATAAATTTAATGCTATATTAGTGATCCTGAATGCACTCAAAAGAGCCATAGATCTTTCTTTTCTGACTCTATTCTTTTATTTGTACATGAAGTTCTTTCCTTAAACCAGAAAATTGGGGGTTTGGAATGGAGGAAGGAGAGGGTGGGGAAAAATATAGCATGAAGTTTGAGTGTTTTAAAAGTGGCAAAAATTACAAACCAAGTGAAAAATGTAAGATTGCACTTGATGCATTAAGTCTTTTAAAAGAAATACATGTTGGGTTTTCATTTTTGTAGTAACAATCTGTTTTTCCATGCTCTGTCAAGGGCCCTCTTCTCTATTCTCCCTATACTCTTGGCGATCTCCTTAACCCTCTCGGATTTCATCTTCCTCTCTATACAGTGGACTCTAATGCATAAATCAAATGATAATTTCTCTCCTGAACTTCGATTCTGTATCACTGATTACCTGCTCATTGATTATCTGCATCTAAGACCAAATCTTAACTTGGGAGGATGAGTCTTCCTGACTCCAGGCCTGGCACTCTATCCACCGTACCACCTAGGTGCCCCGATGTAATCTTCCCCTGGATATCTTGTAGACATCTGAACCTCAACATATTTAAAATGGAATTTGTTATCTTCTGTAATTCACATACTTCCCCCTGCCCCATTTCCAAGTTTCCCTGTTTCTACTGAGTGCACCATGATTCCAGGCTTTCAGGTTTGCAATTTTGGGGTTATCCTTGACTCTTCTCTCTCCCTCAGTCTTTATATCTAGTCAGTTGCCAAGTCTTAATAACTCTATGTTTGGAACAGTTCTCTTATATATGTGATTTCCATTCATACTATAGTTATCACCCACCCCCTAGATCAGGAAGGACTCCTTTACCTCTTGCCTGGACTATGTTGAGAGCTCTCTAATTAGTGTTCCTGCTCAAAGCTTCTCTCTTCTTCACAAGTGCCAAAATAACCTCCATGATGCACAGATGTGACCATATCACTTTCTTGTTCAAGAATATTCAAGTCTCACATCCCCACCCCTTCCTACCCACCTTGCTTCTAGGATAAAACACAAACTCTTTCCAACATGGTTCCAACCTATCTTTCCAGATTTCTTTGGCATTGCTGACCTTCATGTACTTCATCATGTATCCCACCTGTCCTAGCTGCCATTTCCTGAACATCTCCTGTCTACCCTGTCTTTGTACAGTCATTGTACTCACCACCTCTGCCTCTGAGCATCTTATGCTTCCTTCAGGGCTTCCTTTACCTGCCACTTCCTACCAGAAGCTTTTCCTGGGGGTACCCCCAGGAGTCAGTGTTCTTCTCATCTTTAACTATATTATATTTATCTGTTTTGGTACCACCCTTCAGTAGAATGTAAGCTTGTTCAAGTCAGGAATTTATATTTTAAGCATTATATTTCTAGCATCCGGCAGGGAGTTTGCATGTAGTCAGAACTTAATCAATGTGTGTATGTTGTGTCTGTTGCAACTGCCCTCTACCATGCTTTGAATACTTCATTGTAGGGGATGACCCCCCGAATTTTGCAGCAAATAGGATCCTGTTAGAATCTATGGGATAGATCTACAGCATAGATCTTCTTGACAGATGCCAATTCCAGTAAGATAACATTAGTAGAATGCATGGCATGGTCTTGGGAGGAGGGGTAAAAAAGCCCAAACCAAATAAGAAACACCCCTTAAGAATGGATGTCTGGAGATCCTGGGAAGGGTGTGTTCAGTCCTTCTCTTAAGGACCTTACTACTGACAATGTGAACGGCAACTGGGATTTTTGAGTGGAAAAAGCTCAGACCCACTGACTCTCCTATGGCATGGTTCCTGGCCCAGCATCCCTAAGTTGAAGAGGTAACACATAGAGAGGCAACCTGGGATCCCATGTCAAAGGAGCTGGGTTCCCATCTCAGATTTGCAATTAACTTGGTGCAATCCTGGGCAAGTCACTTAATCCTTTTAGACCTTAGCTATTAAATAATAATGTTATTCAAGGAGATGTCTAACTCTGAAGCCTTGGAAAGGAAGGGTCCCTTTCCTCTAAAGAGCTATTTGATTTGTAATTAGCAGAAGGTTCTTTGGGGAGTCTCTCATGTTTGGGGACTCTGAAATGGTCTGTTTAGCTAAAAGTCAAGACTGCACAAATTCTGTCACTATGACACCCTTGAAATACCTTTGCCATGGACTTTGGCATGGTAGCTGGCGGGGGAGGGGGCGGGAGGCCTTTCTTCCCATAGTAGCCAAGTACCTGAATTTGAGATGACCAGCCTGTATTGGGTCCCTTTAAATTCAGCGTTGGGCCTGAGGGCCCCAGTGTGGTTCCTACTCACAATGTGAAGTATTCTAACCACTTCAGACTGCTATTTCACACCTGTCACTCTAATGTCACAAGTGCCAGGAGACTGTGCCAGGGCCAGAGCAACACCCCAAACCTGTTTTAGGCAGCTAAGCAATTTTCCTTTCATGGCCTCTTTGTAATTCTCTTGTGCTATTAACTGATCCTGGTTCCTCAGAAGCCTTTTTGGACTGGCAGTGGTGTATGTGTCCAGGGAAATGTGACTTTTCTCTGCTAAGTAAATCCATTGTGTTTTCTCAATTGAGAGATGGGATGGAAGGTAATCTCTGCTTCACACTATGGAAAAGGAATTTCCTTGGGTGACTCATTCAAATGGGTCTGTGCATGTTTGGCTTTGTTTAGAGATCGAGATTTAATTTCAGAAATGCCACAGGAGCTGAGATTTCTAATATCTTTGGGGGGTAATAAAGAAAGGATTTCACATGGCTTAAGAAGGGCCTAGTTAACTGTATCTGTTTCAATTCATCAGATACATGAAGAGTTATTTCATTTGCATTAAAAGCTGAAAAGTTTCTGGACTGAAAAAAAGCCTGGAAGGCACAGGAAGATATCTTCTGCCCAGGGCTTTACAATCCTAAACTGCAATTTGGGGAGGACAATGAGCACAGAGATGGAGTCTTTCCTTTTATGGAGGGAAGAAGAATTGGGTTCCTATCTGGCAGAGCTCACTCATTTAGACGAGGAAGGCTCCCTCGGTTTAAATCCAATTTTCAATGTCTCTCTCCAGTGATGAAGGCTCTCCCTGTGTGCATTTCACAATCAAACTGTTATAGCCTCCCTCCAGGACAGTTTTGAAATCCTTCCTTATTAACATGGTCACAACTGGACAGCCCTGAGGCTCGGGTGGCCTCTAGTTGCCTGTGTGATGTCTGTGTTTAGTTAGGCGGAAGAACTTCCAGCACTGGGCAGGGCAGTCCCTGGATTATAAGTGCTCATTTCTGGTCCAGATAATATCACACACCCAGTCTCCCCCTCCCCACTTGCTCAGATAATTGAGTCATTTATAGAGGTGCTTCACTTTGTGTCATGATTTTTTTTTTCCTGAGTGGACTTTTCTCCCAAAGGCATTGCTTTGAAGGGGCCTATATTTCAAAAGACTATTACATGAGCATGTTTGGCTTCTGTTTTAAATTGTCATTTGGGAAATCTGACCAATGAAACGGACATCCAGGGTTTGCAAAGAGTTATGCTATTTAGTTGTCAAAAGGTCATTTACTAAAAAGGGAAACAATACAATTGTCCAGGCTATTAACAAAACTCAAAGGGAAAGGAACAGTTTGGGGGAAGGGGGAGGGAACTGAGTTTGCATGTTTGTTTTAAAGAAAGAAGGCATTTTAATGGGAACACAGTTCTTCATAGTCCGGGCTCCTACCTCAAACCTCAAATCACTATCATCATGTTTCCAATGAGAAGTTGGAATAATTGTGAGAATTTGTCTCGATAAAAATTCCCTGAGTTATATCCAAAAGTCAAGGCCCTCGCTCTTCCTCATTCACTTTTCATAGCAGCAACAGGAAATATTAATATATAACTGAATTTCTTTTAACTTGTACAGTCACAAAATGTATCAGATATTTTCAGGCTTTTGCTTTCAGACCCAAACTCTCTATTTGTCAGACTGGATTGGCCCAGAGCTAGGCAGTAAGAAGCAGAAGCACAGACCTGGGAAAATCAAGTTCCTGTGGACAGATTGCATATTAGACTACTGAAGGGCAACAAAGGACAGTGGAGTGTGTGTGTGCATGTGTGTGATGAGAGACAGAGATAGAGAGGTAGGATTGCTGTTAAAAAACATATCTACATATATATGTATATCAGAATAATGGATTACAGAGGAAATGATTGTCACAGTGCAAAGAACATGAGATTTGGAGCTAGAGGAGGTAGGTTGAAATTCTAGCTTCTCTGACTCTGACCTGGGGTAAATCACTTAATTTCTTTGGGCCTCAGTCTCCACCTGTAACATGGTGGGAGGAGGTTGAATTAAATTAGTTGTAAGACTACTTCCAAGACCTAAAAATCCTGTAATGCTGTGGAAAGGCCTCAAAATGGTTTGTCCAAATACAGTGCCTATGAGTGCAGGTATGTATGTTATGTGAACACACGTTTGTGCATAGGTGTGAATGAACCTGGGAAGCACTAACCTGAAAGATGAGCACTTTAAAGTGGTTTCTCTTCAGGAGCTGAGCATGATTGCTCTCCAGTCTCTTCACCTGGGCACACTGGCGGTCCATGCGCTCCTTGACCTCGCGGGTGTGAGCACTGACTTTGCGGGATTTCTCCAAGAGTTTGCTGACTGTGTTGCTCGTGGAGGTCTGGTACTTGGACAGCTTAGTGAGGTCATTCTGGATGCCCTTGACGGAGCCCTCCAGGTTGATTTGCCGCTGCTCCATTTTGTGCTGGTTTTCCTGCACCGTGTCCAGCATATTCACCAGCTTGTCCAGGAGGGTAAGCACCGTGACAGCATTCACCTGGGAGCTCTCCCGGATTGAGTCATCTGTGGTCACGCAGTTCAGGCTGGGACTCGGGGTCGACGATGGCACCGGGCTGGCATTTGATGCCTTTTCCTGGTGTAGCAGCACCTCTGGGCCAGGGTTGTCTCTAGCCTGGAACTTTTCAGCTTTCACAGCATCTTCTCCCATGTTGGGAACAGTGAAGTGTCTCTTCCCTGCAAACAGGAGCTCCTTCCTCAGCTGGGCAGCACTGCCTTGAGAGGTGGGTGCGAAGGAAGCTCCTGCTGGCTGAGCTGAGCTACTCGGAGCACTACCCTTTCAGGACTGGCAGAGGTACAAGCAGCCAACAATTGGCTCAACTCTGATCATGGAAACTACATTCCAGCTGCTCTTAAAGCCCCTACTCCACCCAGTGGGAGGTGAAAGCTAGAGCACTCCAAAATCTACTCAGTTTTTTAGACACACACACGCACACACACTTCCCATCCCCTTCCTCTTCTGCACAAGTGACTTTGCCTGCAGGATTAGCTTTGATTTGCTCCCCCCAACTCCCTTTTAATAAGCAAAATGCCATATTTCAATCGTGACTTCATCTAAAGGCGGAGAAAAACATTTTGACTTGGCCCAGTTCCATGGACTGCAATTGGCTGAAACCAGTAAACTTTTCACTGGCTGCTATGCTACGGATGCAACACAGAGCCGGTGTTTTTTTCCTGGATACAAATTATTGTAACGGAAAGTATTGTTTGCATTAGCCCTAGAATGGACTTTTGGAGGGATGTTTTACTGAGGTGGGGAAGAATGTCAGGCTACCTTGAAGTTCATTTGATTCAGGAATGTTTTCTTTGGGAGCTCCCGGTCTCTACAAGTGACAGAGACAACCCTGTGATTGAGAAGACAAATAGTCCCATTCTTCTTCTTACAGCTGTGAAGGCAGGCGGAGTTGTGGAGAGATCAGATTTCAGTGATCTTAAAATCAATAAGGCTGCTGTTGTGGAAATTTGTCAGTTATTATTTTGTGAAGAATTACCGTATACTCTTGGATCATTGTTCCTTTGTACAGATTTATTTGGGAAAAAGAAAGGCATATTTGAAAAAATAGTAGAGAATAAAGCATAGGACACAGAGTCAGGAAAAGGGATTTGAATGTTACTTTTGAAACTTACTAGTGACTTGACTCTGGGCCAATCATGAATCACTTACCTTCTCTTGACCTCAGTCTGCTCATCTGCTCAATGGGTTAACAATGCTTATTGTATTGAACTCACAGAGTTGTGTGAGGGATTATTATATTAGTATGTAAGGTATTTTACACATCTTAAAGCTTTGTATAAATGTTTGTGTAAATTGATGTTTTCCGTTCTGAGAATCACAGAATTCCAGAGTTGGAAGGGATGTCAAAGCTAATGACTCTGACCCATATATGAACTAAAGTTTCTTCCCACTACAAAATCTCACAACATGTATGCATCCAATCTTTGCTTGGAAATTTACAGTGTGTGTGTATGTGTGTGTGTGGGGGTAACTACCTTTCAAGACATTCTGTTGCACTGATTGAAGGCTGTAATTGAAAGTTTTTCCTTACTTCCAGTAGAAATTTGCCACTTTGCACCTTCTACCCATTGCTTCAAATTGTATCCTCTGGGGCCCAGAACAAGTTTGTTCTCTTTTCTATGTGAGTGACAGCCTGTCATATACTTGAAGACAACTATCATGTTTTCCCCTAAGGCTTTTCTTCTCCAGGCTAAATATGCCCAATTCCTCCAAGAAATTTTTATATGGCATGAACTTCAGATTGCTTGATCTTTGAG
>JAQQSW010000117.1:0-56751 GCA_028646575.1 Pseudocheirus occidentalis
TTTAGGAGTAGAATAAACAGGTCTTGACCACCAACTGGATATAGAGGTGGTCAGAGAAACTGGGAGTTAAGAATGATCTAAACTGTGAGTCTGCATAACTGGGAGAATGGTGGTACCCTCAATAGCAATAGGAGAATTAAGAAGGGAGGGTTTGAGGGGAAAGATGAATTCAGTTTGGACAGGTTGAGTTTAAGATATACGTGGGAGATTCAACTAGGGATGTCCAATAGGCAGCTACAGACAAGGGACTGAAGGTTAGGAGATAGGTTAGGTTAGGCATCACTGACTTTAAAAATCCATAAATTCAAAGAGTCTCTGTTTAGTGTAAGAATGGAAAATGGGTTAAATGAAATGGAGAAAGATGAACCAAGAGCCAGTGACTGTCTGCAGTGTAAAGAGAAGGAACAGGAAGCCAAGAAGGGTACCGATGTGAAAATGAGAAACTGAAAAATAGATGCCCAAAGGCAGACAGATCCAATGTACCATACAGTTAGGGGTGTTGAGTAATATTCTGATCTGTATTCAAAAGTTATTCATCCACTGCTAAACTGCAATCCACCCTCAACCTAGTTATTTTTATCCATAATAAACAATTCTTGAAATATATTAAATATGCCATCATACAAAGATACTCAAGTTTCTGGTTCCCATCTCTGACCTCCCTTCCCCATGAAACAAATATATACATCAGCTATTGAGGAAAAAATAATAAGCATTGCCAAAATCATGGCACATCATCTTTTAATTTTATAACAATCACAATATCATTCCTAATCAAGAAAACAAAAACATTATCTTGGAGCTAAGTAATTAATACTTGGGAAGCAGTTTAATATACTAAAGCAAACCCCACCATTATCAATTAAGCACCTCCCCCATTTCCAAAACAAGTAGAAACTAATACCATGTGATACCTGCAGTTAGCTGGATCTACCTGCCTTCTTATAACAAAATCTGAAAGACTGAAGGGCAAATTATTCAGGTGAATGCTATGTGATTAGGAGAAAGGAAAAAGAGAGAAATGGATAAAGAGATCACATTCACACTCAAGCAATTAACATCAAGGCTAATCATTTTAAGAGTCTTTAGTGAGCAAGAATTTTTTTAAAAAGCTTATATCAACTTAAAGTGATTTCTGTAGAAAAGTGGTAGAAGCTCAGAATCATTTTAAGTCATTAAATTATCCTTGCCCTGCTTGAAATTCTCTTCTGAAAATATGCTAATTTCTCCAGCTTTCCATTTTGTACTCTCTAAGGGCTTATCACTAGATCCTATCTTTATCATTTAAAATACTGACAATTTTAAGAGCTGATGGGAGTTATGTTTGTACAGTTTAAATGCATATGTATAGATATATAGATATATAGATATAGATATATACACACACACAATATCACTTACAAAAGAGCTCTACATTTCATAACAATCACAGGAAGAGTAAGGATAACAGGTTGTTTTCTGAAAATGTTCTTGAGTTTTTTTCACATTAAATACACAGAATTCTTACATACCATCTTTCTTCCCAGGCTGATAATTTAATCCATTAAAGTTTGCTAAGTGTCCTAATAATTTTGAGGGTATAATATAGCTATACTTAAGTCCTGGTTGTAGATTCACCATACCTTTCCATCTTTAGGAAAAGAACAATCATTCTTAGTTTAGACACTTACAATTCTAAAGGCAAGGAATTGAACCAGACATATCTTAAAGTCCATTCCTGCTCAGTGATTCTAAACCAGAACAGGATAGCAGAATTGGAGACTTTTAATACTGATATCCAAAGTAACCAAAGTACATTACCATCATCAATCAGATCTAAATAAAACTACTCTGCATTATAATCTATCAGGGCTCGCAACTAAAAACTATATATAAATTTTTTGTTCTTGTTTCCTATTGCCTACTGGCAAAAACAAAAGTCATACAAACTTCTTAGGACTTTCTTCACATATTTGAATCTGTGCCTATAATTTTAATTATGTCAAATTCCTTAAGTTAGAATGCGTAAATGAATAAAGTAATAAGCTGGAATAAAATAAGAACCTCCTTCAGAAGAAGACATCATTCCAACATTATCTTGCCTTGCAACAATCTTTCCTAAAGATGTGATTTATCAAAGCAAGAAGACAGGAATAAACAGAAGCATCTCAACATAAACTTTGTAATAGTACAAAAAAAACCCCACTGATATTCAGAATCTAACCTTTCTGTAACAGGCCTCCATTTTCTATACTGTTATTCCCTCTACTGGATACCTCTCTAATGCTTCTAAGCCTGTCACACTACATCCTTCTGCCTAGTACCCTCACCCTGACCCTTCCTCTGCAGTCTCCTACATCTGTAACCTTCTTTGACAGAAAATCCCTTTCTCCACCTCCTCCCTAAAAAAGGGCATTCCTGCCTGTGATATCAGAGGTAGAAAAATAACTGGATACACCTGACCAAGATTCCCACCCACCCACCCACCTTTTTCTATGAATCATCTACTCTTTTCCATTGGGGCCATTGTGTGGGACAGACCAGGTGTTAGTTGGGGGGAAGGGCACCCAACAGCACAACCTAGGTGCAAGAATACAGGGAAGCTTTTTGTTGCATTATTCATCCCTTTCTTTCTCCTGTGGAACCTAAAGATCATATGAATGGCCTGGACCTTGAAGCTTTATCATGTCCCTATACAAATTTAGTTGTAGCTCTGAATCTCAGCCTGAATCTGATCCTGCATGTATTTGTGCCCTCTTCCCTCAACTCCCTTCTCATAGTCATTTGTATATGTGTTTCAAACACACAATAGTTATAAACTCCTCTGAGAAGGGGATTGTATACCTTTTTTGATATATATTTAATTGAACTGCAAATTCCTGTTGCTACACAAAGCCTTCTCTGACCACTTCAGTCCACACTAATTTCTCTTTCCTATAGCAATATCATTTATATCCTAAGAACTAATGGCTCATATTTATATAGCACTTACTGTGTGCCAAGTGCTTTACAAGTATTATCTCTTCGGATCCTTACAACAACTCTGAGAGGTAAGTGCTATACATATCCCCATTTTACAGATGAAGAAACTGAGGCCAACAGAAGTTAAATTACTTGCCTAGAAAAATATAGTTAGAAAATATCTGAGGGTGGATTTGAATTCTGCTCTTCCTGACCCTGTGTTAGCACTCAACCACTGTATCACCTAGCCCCACCCCCAATATCATGCATATTACTGATTAGGTTTTCTTAGCTTCACAGTTTGGGGGGTGGGAGGGGAAGCAGTGACATTAAAGTCAGAAAAGTCAGAAGATTTAGTTCTAGACCAATCTCTGCCATTATGTCCATGGATATTTCCTCTGATATCTCTCAATCTGCTTCTTCATCTATAACATTGGGCAGGGAAGTGAAGGGGAAGTTTCAGCTATAAGTTCTTCATTTTAGAGCTACCTGGGGCCTCTATGGCTCTAAGATGCAATAAGAATCATTAATTGTATAAGCCAAGTGCCCTTCCTAGACATATGGGATTTAGAACTGGAAGAAATCTTTGAGATTATCTAGTCTAATTTCCTCATAGATAAGGAAACTGAGACGAAGAGAGATTACATGACTTGGCTACAGAGAAACAGTTAATAAGTATAAATGTTGCATTTAAATTCATATCTTCTGAGTTCAGATCTACAGCTCGTGTTTGTCATATCATGTTTCTGATGCATCTTTCCTTAACATCTTAACCTAGGACACTAAATGCAACTCTCTGAGTGGACAAAGACTTAAAAGGATAAAATTAGTAAAAAGGAAAAGGAAAAAAGTTCATTTCCCTAAATATTCCCATCTCACTGTTTACCAGGATTTGTTGTAAACACAATGAGATGGTGAGTATTGCTACTACTAGAATCTTTTGCTGACAACTATATACATACAATTATACTTCCCATTAAAGCAGGCCAGCTGATGGACAGTAAGAGAATAGTGAAATATAAAGAAAGACAGCTAGGTGGTGCCTGTAGTGAGAAAGATCTGAGTTCAAATACAGCCTCAGACAGTTACTAGCCATGTAACACTGGGCAAGCCACTTAACCCTGTTTATCTGTTTTGTCATCTTAAAATGAGCTAGAGAAAGAAATGGATCTCCAGTATCTTTGTCAAAAAAAATCCCAATTGGGTTCATGAAGAGTTGGACACGATTGAAAATGACTAAACAACAACAAAATTATAAAAAGGTATTGTCACATTGTTTTTATAAACTTTCTAAAAAATCCATAGCCTCTGGTTTTTGGTGAGTCATTGAAAGGAAATAGGATCAAGCTAAATGACGAAGTGAAAAAAATACTAGATCTGAAGTCATAAAAATTGGGTTCAATCCCATCTCTGTAACCTATTATAGGAGAGATCTTAAGCGAGACACTTAAACTCTCTAGGCCTAAATGTCTACATCTGTAAAATAAATGAGTTGGCCAGGAACTACATGAGCACAATTACAAAGCACTTCATGCAAATGAAAACAGGTCTACACAATTGGAAAAATATTAATTGCTCATAGACAGACCAAGCCAATATAATAAAAATGATTATTTTACGTAAATTAATCTATATATTCAGTGCCATGCCACAAACTTATTTTATGGAAATAGAAAAAATAAAATTCATCTGGAAGAACAAAATGTCAAGAATATCAAGGGATTCAATGAAAAAAAATGTGAAGGAAGGTGGTTTAGTCATACCAGAGCTCAAACTGCATTATAAAGTGATAATTATCAAAACAATCTGGTACTGACTAAGAAATAGAGTGACAGATCAGTTGAATAGATTAGGTACACAATATATTATAGTAAATGACTAATAATCTAGTATATGATAAAGTCAAAGATCTAAGCTTTGGGGACAAAAACCTATTACATGACAAAACCTTCTGGGAAAACTAGAAAACAATATGACAAAAATTAGGTATAGACCAACATCTTATGCTATATACCAATATAAGGTCAAAATGGGTACATAATTTACACATAAAGGGTAATATCATAAGCAAATTAGGAGATCATGGCATAGTTTACATATCAGATCTAGGGATAATGAAAGAATTTAGGGTCAAAGAATATGTAGAGAAGATTAAGAAATGTAAAATAGATAATTTTGATTATATAAAATTTAAAAGTTTTTGTACAAACAAAACAAACGCAACCAAAATTAGAAGAAAAGCAGAAAATGGGGTGGGGGTGTTGTAACAACTTTCTCTGATAAAGGCCTCATTTCTCAAACATAGAAAACTGAGTCAAATTTATAGGAATACAAGTCATTCCTCAATTGATAAATGATCCAAGGATATGAAAAGGCAGTTTTCAGGTGCAGAAATCAAAGCTATCTATAGACATATGAAAAAATGCTCTAAATCATTACTGGTTAGAGAAATGCAAACTAAAATAACTCTGAGCCAATCAGATTGACTAATATGACCAAAAAGAAAATGGTAAATGTTAGAGGGGATGTGGGAAAACTAGGACACTAATGTACTGTTGGTGGAGTTGTGAACTGATCCACTCATTCCGGAGAGTTAAATTTTGGAATTATTCCCAAAGAGCTATAAAACTCTGCATTCCCTTTGAGCCAGTAATACTACCACTAGGTTTATATTCCCCCCCCCAAAAAAAAACCCATTCAAAATAAGGGAAAAGAACTTTTTTGTACAGAAATATTTAGAGTAGTTCTTTTTGTGGTGGCTAAGAATTAGAAATCAAGGGGATAGGGTGGCTAGTGGTGCGGTAAATAGAGCACCAGCCCTGGAGTCAGGAGAACATGAGTTCAAATCCGGCCTCAGACACTTGACACACTTACTAGCTGTGTGATCTTGGGCAAGCCCCTTACCTCCAATTGCCCTCCTTCCCCACCTCCAAAGAGAAAAAAGAAAAGAAATCAAGGGGATGTCTATCAATTGGGGAATGGCTGAACAAACTGTAGCATATGACTGTGGTGGAATACTACTGTATTATAAGAAATGACAAGCAGGATACTTTCAGAAAAACCTGGAAAGATTTAAATGAACTTAAGCAAAGTGAAGTGAGCAAAACCAAGAGAACATTGTACACAATAAGAGCAACTTTGTATGATGCACTGTGATTTACTGAGTTACTGTCAGCAATACAAGGATCCAAGACAATCCCAAAGGACTCAGGATGAAACACACCATCCACCTCCACAGAAAGAACTGATACTGTCTGAACACAAAGTGAAGCCTACTATTTTTCTCTTTCCTTCTTTCTCTTTCTTTTTTCATTTTATTCTTCTTGAACAAAATTACTAACATGGGTATGTTTTACACAATTGCACGTGTTTATATAACAGATTTCTTACTGTCTCAGGAAGAGAGAGGGAAAAAGAAGGAGGGAGAAACAGAACTTAAACTCAAAACTATAAAAAATGGTTTAACACGTAATTGGTGAGAAATAAAGTATTTTTAAATGAGTGGGTTGGATTAGATCAGTGCTTCTTAAACTGTGGATCCTGACCCCCTAAGGGTTGCAAAATTTTGGCAACAATAAAAGGTTTCTCAAGGCACAATAACCAAAAATCAATTCAAAATCAAACTGGTAATGAATGCAAGGTGTTTCTGACAGCACTTGCCCTGCTTGCATTTTGCAATTTCACTGCAGCCTTGGTTCTGAACACAAAGTGTGTGTCCTTTTACACTATGAATGCCCTCAGGCTATACAACATCAATTAATGCAACCAAAACACAAACAGGTGTTGCAAGTTGAAAAAGTTTAAGAAGCTGTAAGTTACTTTCTAGCTAAACATCCTATAGTTCTAAGTCCAAATGGCATCTTTTATATTTTAAGTGAAATTGGTGTACGGAAAAAAGTGGTTTATCTAAAACTACTTTTTTAAAATCATTGATAGGGCCAAGAGTCCTATATAAGTCCATTATTCATCATATACTATTCTACTTGTTACTAGTACAAATACATGAACCCAATTGGGACTAATAACAGACATTCTCCATTGCTTTAAATGACAACAAAATTGGAAACTGTCTCCAGAAGACAGATTGTCATCCATGGTAAAGGGCAGCCTCTGGATTTGGAGTTAGGAAAGATCTGGGTTCACATTCCAGCTCTAACACTTACTAACCCTGGATATGTCACTTTTCTTCCCTGAGACTAATTCCTCAGGCAAAATAAGGATGATAACATCCATATTATTTACCTCATAGGATTGTTGCAGAAACTGTTTTGTGAACCTTGAAGTCTTGTTATTTTATTAATGCAATGGAAAGGAGATTTGTTTCCCTTCTCCCCCACCTACCCAGCTCAGTTGATGTAGTTACATGTGGTGAAATGTTAATACTTCATTCTTCCTTTACAAACCACGAACACCTATCTGATTGAGTGGGAAGGGAGCCACACATAAGAAGAACAATAAATGGAAATGCCCCAGTGACTGCTAGAATAACATGGTAGTTTGAGGAGACTAAGAGAGATTTCTGGAGTTTGACCGCTGGGGGAGAAGTTTTCCTCAGTCTCCCTCCTCACTGGCCATGGAGTCTACCAGTGGCATCATTCCCCATACCATCATTCCTACTTTCATCCCAAGCTTCACAGCCATAATCTAAGGGAACACTTCCTACAGAGATGGGGCTAGTAATCTCTACCAACTGCCAAGCAAACTGCCTATCAATCAAAAAACATTCATTAAGCTCCTACTTTGTGCCAGACATGATAAGCACTATAAATAAATAAAAAATACAGTCCTTGCCCTCAAGGAGTTTATAATCTAACAGGAGAAACAACATGCAAACAAATATATACAAAACAAGTTATACTGTATACAGAATACTTAGGGAATAACTAAAGGAGGGAAAGTGCTGGAATTGAGGGGTTAGGGAAGGCTTCCTATAAAAGGTAAGATTTTAATTGTGACATAAAGGAAGCCAGGGAATTCAATAGGTACTTCTGATAAAAGAGAACATTCCAGACAAGGAGGACAGTCAGAGAAAATGTCTGGAGCTGAGATATAGATTCACTTGTTTGTGGAACAACCAGAAGACCAGTATCACTGGATAGATGAGTACACGTTAGGGAGAAAGGTGTAAGAAATGTAAGGTTGGAGAGGCTAGGTTATGAAAGGTCTTAAGTCCAAAAGAGCATCTTGTATTTGCACCTGGAGGCTACGATATTCTACTAGCATTTATTGAATAAGGGGGTGACATTATCAAGCCTGCATTTTAGGAAAATCAGTTTAGCAGATTAATGGAGGATGGACTGGACTGAGAGACTTGAGGCAGACAGGCTATTGCAGTAATCCAGGGAGGCGCTGAGAGGCTGCATTAGACTGATGGCAGTGTCAGAGCAGAGAAGGGGGACATAATTAGGAGATATTATTAAGGTGAAATCTACAGACCTAGGTAACAGTTTGGATATGGAATGAGGGGTGAAAAACAATGAGGAATCCAGAATAATGCCTACATTGTAAGCCTGAAGGGCTGGGACAGTGGTGGGGAACCTTTGGTCTCAAGGTCACATGTGGCCCTCTAGGTCCTTGGGTGCCACCCTGTGACTGAATCCAAACTTCACAGAACAAATCCTGTATATGACAGGCAAGTCAAACCATCCTTGACTACCTGACTCCTAACACCTCAACAGAGGAAACCAAGAACACCGAACCCAAGAACTTTTGGAATAGCAATGCCTCAAGTCAGGTGCCCTCAGTCATCATCCTGGGAAGTAACAACTGTGAAGAGGCAGCCTGGCAACTGCTCCTGCAACTTCTACAACCTCTCCTAAGAAGCTTCAGAAACAAAAGTTACTGCCTTTCAAATCGTTTTCAAAGTCCTTAGCACTGTCAAATGGCTCCACATCAGAAATAGATACCATTTTCTCACTGGAAGTGACATCAAAGAAGAGGTATTTGCATCTGCTTTGCTGCTGCACCCTAAGGACCCCCAGACCCTTCTTTCTGATTTGCAGCTGAAACTTTCCATATGTGTGTTGTCTATTGGACAACGTAAGTTAGAGTGTGAGCTCCTATAGAATAGGAACTGTCTTACTTTTCTGTTTATTTCCTCAGGGCAAACCATGGTGCTTTGCTCTTAATGAGTGCTTAGAAGATAAATGGTTTTGTTATTCATTCAGTGGACCTTCTCACCTAACAACTGCATTCAGCAGCTCAAAAGTACAAGGAATAATTGAGGGATCAGAGCTACAAACTCGACACACAGACACAGAGAGGCAGTCATTGGAGGAAAGAAGCAGCTACAGGGAGGGGTGACCTCTGGCAACAAAAAGCTGGTGATGGACTCAGGAGAGAGCCGGCCTTGGCCAATGAAATTTGAACTGCAGAGAGAAGCAGTATTTGGGAGTCTGGCTGAGTAACTCACCCAGTGGAGACAGCTGAATCTCAAGGGGGTTGCCTTGACAATATATGCTCCCTACATAAGTGCCTCACTTTTCCCACAGATGCTGGGTGTTCTTGTGGGAAAGTGTGGCCAAGTTTTTGAGGAGAAATGTTTAATGCGACTGTGCTTGATATTCCATCTTAATAAGAAACCATTGCTGTGAGTTTGTTGTTTAGTCATTTTTCAGTCATGTTCAATTCTGTGTAAGTCCTTTTCAGGTTTTTGTGGCAAAGGTGCAGTATTGATTTTCCAGCTTATTTTACAGATAAGGAAACTGAGGCAAACAGTGTTAAATGACTTGCCCAGGGTCAAACAGCTAGTAAGAATCTGAGGCCAGATTTGAACTCATGAAAAAAAAAAGTCTTCCTGACTCCAGGTCCAATATTCTATCCATTGTACCACCAAGCTGCTGATTGTTTTGAGCTAATTATGTCTATCAGCTGACTGTTAATCAGCAAAACAGTAAGTAGTGCTTGTAGTAGGAATCCGAAGAATATCCTTTGAACCTCAAGGTAGTAGCCACCCTCTAAGAAAATGTCCCAAAGAGAGTACTGCAGTAATAAAAATAAGAAGAAACAATATGAGAAGAGATTTCATCTAAAGCTAGAGAGGAATTACTGACAGTATTACCCACCTATCTTTAATGTCAGATGGTAGATGACTGATAATTCAGTACATATACACATCTAGGTTAATTCCTCTATACTCTTTGAAAACCTGAAATCAGCAATAATCTCATACTTCCCCCGAACTTCTGCCATACTTTAGCGGTATTATCAAATACACACAATTGCCCCAAGGGCAGCCCAAACCAAATTAAGATGTAATTGAAAAAAAGTTAACAAAATAAATAAAAATACATAACAAGTAGATATTACATTTTAAAACTAAGTCAATATGCAGCCTGCAGGGATCCTTACTATAGATTAGTGGCCCCCATTTCCATCTGAGTTTGACACCAAAGCTCCAAGTCACCTTCAGTAAATTATCATGAATGAGCCCTGAACTTGAAATCAGAAGACCTCGTTCAGGCTCTGCCATTTTTTTAGCCATGACCCTGGCCAAGCGACTTAAACTCTCAGCCCCAGTTTTCTCATCTGAAAAAATAAGGTTAATAATATTTGCACCACCTACCTCACAAGGTTGTTAGTGGCAAGGAAAGCAATTTGTAAACTGTGAAATGTTATATGTGACTTGTCCAGAGCCACTGTTGTATTAAGTGGCATCTATGTCCAACAAAGATAGAGTACTCATTACCTTGACTTCCTTGGGGTCAGACTTGCAATTACTTCCCAGAATCTGTTAGCCTACTATCATTGAGAAAACATATCCAAATGAGTATTTCCCACTCAATTGTCACTTAATGAAAGACTTGATCATTATTCCTTCTCTCAACTTCCAGTATGATTAATAACAGTTCTCTACACATAGAGCTAATCACTTTTTTCTCCAAAATGCTGTATTTACACATTATTTTATTTGGCTCCTTACAATATCCTTAATGTAGTGTTTTCTCCATTTTTAAGTGAGGAAAGTAAAGTTTAGTGAAATTAACTGACTTTTTAGAACTATTTAGTAGCAGAACCAAGGCTAAAGCCCAGGTCTTATGACACCTAGTCTTCAGCATTTGTTATATTTTATATGTATCTTCTCATGTAACTAAGATGTTTTGATATGTTTTAGGTCTGTTGTACAAAAAAGAATGACTCTGTACTCATTATGGGAGGGAATATGGTATAATGGAAAGCATACTGATGGGGTAAGAAGCCTTGGGTTCTAAGTGTACACTCTAGCACTTACCAAGTACATATATATATAAAAGACCTTCACAAATGACTTGGTCCTTCCCATTTTCAAGTACCTGTCCTGCATATTTTATAGGGTACTTGCAAGGCTCATGTGGGATACCATGTGAAAACACTTAGGAAACTGTAAAATATTATATAAATACTTTATGGTCTATTTAATTTCCCTCTGTAGAACAGTGAAATATTTCTGAAATATTTTGTGGTATCTGATATCATTGCTGTGAAACATATTAAATATAGTCCTTAAGTTCAAAAGAAGGTCAATGCTTTTGTCTTCATTTTATCACTTTGGTTTTTAATAAAAGCAATAGGAAAAGGAAAGTTAACCATAGAAAGGACAGAAAAGTAAATTTTATATATTCCAACATGGTATTTTAGAGGAATATCACATTTTAATAACACCACAACTCCGTCACCAAACAGGAAACTAACATCATAAGTAGACCATAATAAATACTAATATAAAAGACCTTGAAATAAAACGCACTCAACAAACTCCAGGTGACTTTAAAGTCTTTAAAGTTCGTTAAAACATAAAGTAAGCAAGACATCATATCAAAGAAAACACATGAAGAATAGCAAATTTAACAGAGGCAATAAACATGTTTAATCATGATTTTAAAAATTTAGTTCTATATTAGATATGACAAGGTATTGTTCTTGACAATGGTTGAAGTCTTTCTCTCCTCATGTCATATTAGTTCCAAACCTCAATCTAAACTTTGGCTACACTTAAGAGATAGGTCAAGACAATGGAACACTCAGACATCTCTCCCTTTCCTCTGAACTGAAGAATATGGGACGCACAGTATTAAGAGTCACAGCAAACATTTGGAGGCACCACCAGAAAGGGCAAGCTGCTCTGATATTAAGCAATGATATCTCTATACAGAATCTTAAGGTTTAGAAAACACTTTCCTCACAAAATCTTTAGCAACTTTTGGCTGCCTCTGGGATAAAATACAAGGTCTCTTAACCTGGCATTTAAAGTTCTCCACAATTTACCATTACAGACATATCCCAATACCCCCTCTCAATCACTGGACATTCCAGCAAACGTGGCTACTTTGAATCCCCCAAACTTGGCATTCTCCCGTTGGCTCCTCCCCTTTGCAGACTGTTCCCCAGTTCAGGATGTACAGCCTCCTTCCATCACCTTAAAGTCCTTAGCTTATTTTCAGATTCTGCCATCCAAGAAACCTTTCTTGAGTCCTAATAGTCAGGGCCCTACCTCCTCAAACTTCCTCCTGCTTATTTATGTAGGTAGATGGCATCCTTCCTGGCAGACTCTGAGCTCATATGATAATAATAATAATAGAAATTAATAATAATTAAAGCTAGTGTTTTAAAGTTAGCAAACTGATGTACATAGATCATCTCATTTGCCATACAGCTAATTAGTGTCCAAGTGAGGATATGAATGCCAGTCCTCTGGTTTTATACTTCTACTCCTTGTATCACCTAATTGAGGACAGGCATGATCTTGTTTTTTCTTTGCATTCCTAGCACCTAGCATAAAGCTTTGCATACAGTAGGCACTTAATTAGAGTTTTTAATTTAATTAAACATTACTTTGAAGTAAGTAATATAAGCACATTAAGAGTTGAAGGGACTTATTCAGTACTAGAGCTATTAAGTGCTAGAACAACCATTTGAATTTGGTTCTCTTCTGATTCAAAAGTACAGCAATCTATCCATTCCCCAGAGAAAGAACTGATGGTATCTGAATACAGATTAAAGCATACTTCTTTCAGTTTATTTTTCTTGAGATTTTTCTTGAGGTTTTTCTTTCACAACATGACTATTACGGAAAAGTTTTGCAAGACTATACATGTATAACCTATATCAAATTGCTTGCCTTGGGGGGTAAGAGTGGGGAGGAAGGAAGAAGGGAGAGAATTTGGAACTCAAAGTTTTAAAAAACTATTTTAAATTGTTTTTACATGTAACTGGGGAAAAATAAAATAATATATATTTTTTTAATTTCAGCGATCTTTAACCAGGGAAAAGTCTAGGATGAACTGGGTGACTGGAAGGATGATACTGCCCTTAATAGACATGTAGAAGATAGGAAAGGACCTAACAGGAAGGAGAGGAATTGTGAAAGCTCAAATACAACAAAATAAGAAACTATAGTTGAAAACAGCCTTCGTTAGTGACCATTTCATTTTCCAGAAGAAGATGTTCTAAGGAGGGGAAATAGTATTTTTAAAAAGTTTGGGGTTTTTTCTCTCCAAAACACTGAACAACAAGATATAATTCCAGAACCTTTTTGTTATTGTTATTCGAACCATGACATCACAGGGTGTTGACTTGAACATGAAGTAGATTTAAGGGAGGCAGAGTCAGCAGCCTCATTATCTCTTCCAGATTCATCAAAGTTCAGTGGCAAAGCAAAAAGCCCTCACACTAAAGTGGTTAATCCTTCCAGAACACCCCATACACCCCCCCCCACACACATACCTATCATATATACATATATATGTTTATGGGTGTATATGTACATATGTATGCATACACATATATCATATATGTGGGGGTGTGTATATGTATACATGCATATCATGTATACATATGTGGGTATATTTATGAGTGTACATAAACACACACACAGACACACACACACACACACACACACACACACACACACAGGAGCAGGCTGCCATATGGAACTCAGAAGTTTGGACTTCTTTGGACTCAGAAGTCCTAGATCCAAGACTGGATCTAAATCTCCCTTTAATTGTCTGGGTAACCTTGGCAAGTTACTTAAGTAACCTCTTTTATTCTAAATTTCTTTATTTAAAAAAAAAGCGGGGCTAGACTAGGTTAACTTATAAAGTCCCTTCTAGTCAAATATCTACAGTCCTGTAATCCAGGAGATAAGAATGTGGCTACCTCCAGACAAGATGTAATGGAAGGAATAAGGCCTTAAAACCAGAAAGAGGAGATAACTCTTGTTTCATTGGGCATCAAACCTGGGGGGAGGGGGAAAAAAGGGAAGGGAAAGATGGAGGGAGAGAAGGAGGAAGGGGACAAGAAGAAAAGAAGGGATTTCTCCAGGTCCTGGAGTCAAGGTTAAGGTGTCTCTTGGAACGGCCAAACCAGGGGAAACTCCCAAGCCCCAAAATCCCACAGAAAAGTAGAATTATATTCCCAACCAAGCTAGAGCCTAAATGATATATAGAATAAGATCTCAATGAGGACAGGCATAAAGGAAAAAGTAGCTAATAAGGTCTAGTGTCCTAAAGCTGATTACCAGGGTTAAATCATGAAATTTTCTTCAACATATAAATGCTTACCACCTTTGATTTTTTGCAGACAGTTCAAGAACCTAATTTAAACAAATTTTTTAAAATGCCTTTTTGAAAGTCACCACTAGAGGGAGGTGCTGCAAAGACTATGAAAATCTTTTAAAAGGAAAGCACCTATTCAGTGGTAAACATAAGCACTTTGATAGTAAAAGATGTTTAAATAGCAAAGGAAATCTTATTTCTTCCTGTAAATTAGTCATTTTTAAAATTTCAAAAGACTAATAAAATTAGTTAATGCTTTAAAGAGTAATCTACTTGAAATGTGAAGGAAGAATTTATAACTTTTTATTTTCAAAAAACAAGATGTTAACCAGTAGAAAGAAATCTGAAACAATGTATAAACACAAAAATCATCAATATCTCCTAAATATTCTTCCCAAAACTTCCCTGCACATGTCATTTTTTATTCTGAAAGTAAATTACATTTCTCTTAAGAGAGCACCAAAATTTGCCTGTTTTGTTAATATTGCTTCTTTTATTAATATGCTTATATTTCTGCTATATATTTATCATTTATTATATTTTTGTACTCGTACTATAATATGAAAATTCCAAAATGTAGGTATATTGTTGAGTCATATTTAACCTTTGTATATTACCCAAAACTGAATACAATATTCCCCAAACTATTTTATAACACCACATGATTGTCCCAATCAACTTCATTGTCCAATATTATTAATAAATCATAACTAAAGTGTTCTGTAAGGTTTCCCCAAACACCACTATGTAATTGTTCTGCATGATGACCATTTCCATTACCTCTTCATTAGCCTCCTCCCTTTCATTCAGGCAAGTGGCTAAATGATGAACTATAAATATATACATATATAGGAAGAAAGGTAAGAAGAGAAGGAAGAAGGAAAAGAAGGGAAAAAAGGAAAATCAAGATAGTACCTCTTTTTTATTTTTAAATACAAATAATTCAGTTTGGAAATATAGTGAGTCACCTCAAAGTATTACTAAATAGAGCACAACCACCATGAATTGTTTCTGGAGGAATCAAAATTTATCTGATATACCTACCTGAGGAAATAGATGGGACTGATTATTTGTATAAATTTCAGGTAAGAGAAAATTGCTGTCTTGGAATAATACATTCTAAAGCTTAAAAACTTGAGGGGGAAAAAGGTTTTGGAAATGAGAGTAGATAACTTTCAAGTGGGAGCTGTAGAATGACACAGTAGTAATCAAGAAACTAAAAACACTACAGTGGGTGAGAAAGCAGTAGGAGTATTGTTGAAAGAAAATTACTTAATTCTTTTAGAGAAAGGAAAAATCCAAGGATGCATTCTCTCCTAGAAAATTGAAGATAGGAGAAAGATCATTTATAATTGTTAATTGCTTTTCTTTAAAAATGGCTTCTGGAGATAATGCATCATTACATCCTTAAGAGCACTTTTTACATGTTAAATAGATAAATTAAATGAAGAGGTTTAGGGAAAATATCTTGAGTTTGTTGCATTTGTTGCATGCTCACTTCTTAAGAGAGACAAAGAGAATCTAGATTTTTAAAAATCTAAATTCTAAAAATCATCATGAATTTAAAAAACTTCTAAGCTTATAAGAGAGCAAAATTCAAGTCACCAGAGAAAACTAGGCATGAGTTCTTAAATTCACCACTGCCTCAAAGTACGCAGCCAGTATTTGATCATTTTTATTTAAAGCATCAAAGTCATTTGTTAAAGTATGGTAATTAATTAAATCTAATAGTATCTTATTGTTGGACCTCTAGATATATGACCACAATTTAAAAATTATATGGAATTGTCAATTCAGGTCCAAAGTTAATTCTAATTTTAAGGCTGGTGGCAATTTCCAAATAAACTGTTTTTCTTCTATGACTGGGTTAAAGAAAAGTTGCAGTTCTTTCAAGTGTGAATATAGGGAAAATTCTCATTCTTTTCAGTTCTCAATTTAACAATTTACTTCCTGTCAGTATGGTTCAAAGAAAATTTTTCTTGTTTTTTTTTTCTTTTGACCTCTTTTACTTCGCTCTTGCTTCTCCTGTCTGATTACTTCTCAGTCTCCTTTACTGGATCATCATACATATACACACTCTAACAGCAGGTCTACCCCCCAAAAGTGTCTGTCTGTCTGCCTACTCACATAGATTTTTCATCTCTATTCTGGTGACTCTCAGATGTAGATATAGATATATAGATATAGCCCAACTATCCCTGCTGAGCTGCAGTTATCCTAATCTTCCTACTGGATATTTCAAAATGGATGTCCTATAGGCATTTCAAACACTCACTCAACACAACTGAAACAGAATTCACTCTTTTCCCCAACACCTAAAATTCTACCACACTTCCAGTCACCCAGGTTTGCAATCTCAAAATCATCTTCAACTCACCTTTACTTTTCCCGCCTATCCAATCGGTTGCAAAATTTTATCATTAATAAAAATAATAACAATAATAATAGCTAGTAATACTAACGTACCTATTATGTACTGTGCTTTATATATATGTGTGTGTGTATATATATACATATACATATAAATATGTGTGTGTATATATACACACACATATATATGCACACATACATATAATCTCATTTGATCCTCACAACAGTCTTGTGAGGTAGGTACAATTATTGTCCCTACTTTACATTATGAGTAAAATAAGGCAAAGGGATTTGCCCAAAATAAATGTCTGAGGCCATATTTGAACTCAGGTTTTTTTATTCCAGGCCCAGTACTCTATCCATTGTATCACCTAGCTACTTCCACATCTCTCACAACCAATCCCTTCTCTCCATATAGCTGCCACCCCAATTCAGCCCCTCCACTTCTTGCCCAGATTCCCACAATAGCTTCCTAGTTTGGCCACTCTGTCTCATTTCTCTTGATGCTAACCTATACTCACTCTATACAAATGCCAAGGTAATTTTCCAAAAGCACATATCTGATCATGTCATATTCCCCCACTAACTCCAATCATTCCACATTACCTCTTAGAGCAAAAACAAACTCATTTGCTTGGCATTTAAAGCCTTTCACAAACTGGCTTCAATCTACCTTTCTGGCTTTATTATATATTATTCCTCCCTTCACTCACAGTACAATCCAACCAAAATGGTCTTTTAACTATTCCTCAAACACTGCAATCCATCTTTCACTTCCATGCATTTGCACTGACTGTTTCCCATGCCTGGAATATATTCCCTCCTCACCTCTGTTTCCTGAAATTACTAATTTTCTTCAAAGGCCGGTTCAAACATCACCTTCTATGTATGTTCCTCCTGGAATTAACTTGTACCTCTTCTGCATATACTTATATATGAACATGTTGTATCCCATCCCTAGCCCCAGGTTATAAATTCCTCAAGGGGAGGGACTTTGTCTTTATATGTTGAATTGTCTAGAAAAAAAGTAGGTTCTTAATGCTTGCTGGTTATTCCATATTGAAGAAAAAAAACATACACATACAAACTGCAAAAATGCGCTTCCTTAGGCTATCATCCTATAACTCTACCCCTCTTCAACATCAAACATCTAGAAAGTAATCCACATTGGAAGCCTATACGTTCTCACCATAAACTGATACTCCTTAACTTCCAACAATCTAGTATCTGTTCCCATCACTATTAAAACTTTTTTATTTTTCACAGGCACAATTAATGTATCTGTTTCCAAGTACAAAGAATGCTGAATTTATAATTAGGGGATGTGAGTGATACAGTCTCTGCTATTTACTATGCAACCCTGAACAAGTCACCTAAACTCTCTCAACTCATTTCTTCATCTGTAAGTGTAAAGTGAAGGGGTTAGATCAGTTCATCTCTAACATCCCTTTATAGCTCTTAAAATATGATTCTGTGACTTCCAAATAATCAAATCCTGTTACCTTGTACCTCAGGTCAAGAAGAATGAGGATTTTATGCAGAATTTGATACTGCTAGCTACCTCTTGCTTCTTAATTTCTCCTCCTTTGGCTTCTGTGACTGTTCTTGCCTATTTTTCTCCTGCTACTTTCCTGTTTTCTTCATTGGCTTTTCTTTCTCCTTCCTACCCTGTAAAGGTAGGCATCCCCTGTCTCTTAACTAAGCACTCTTTTCTTTAAAAAATTATATCTTTATTTTTTACATTGCTTTATATATCCCTCTGCAGCAAGACAACTATTTTAACAAATAGATAAGAAAAAAAGAAAAGCAACTCAGTAAAAACACCCAACACACCAACCACATCTGCAAGTGTAGGCTATGTTTCACACCCACAACCAACAACTCCACTCCCCCCACCTCCACAAAGAAGGGAGAAAGGTACATTTTCTTCTCTCTTCTCCAGGGCAGAGTTTGCTCATCATAATTATACAATATCCAGTTTCTTTGTTTTTTCCATTTACATAATCACAGTCACTTTACTCTTCATTTACTTCATAAATGTCTTCCCATGATTCTCTGACTTTTTCATTTTCATTTTATGTGGCACAATGATATTCTCGTATCACAATTTGGTTGTAGCCATTCCTCAACCGCAGGACATTTACTCTTTGTTTCCAATTCTTTGCTACCACAAAAAGTGTTACTATAAACATTTTGGTGTATATAGGGACCTTTTTGTCATCTTTGACCTGCAATGGGTATTTTCCATTGGGTATATGTGCCTAGCAATGACATTTCTGGGTCAAAATCTATAGACAACTTAACTTTATTAGCATAATTTACTAATCACTTCCTAGAAAGACTGGACCCATTCATCATTTAACCAATACAGTCTTTCCAAAGCTCCCCAAAATTGACCATTTCCACCATTCATTGACTTTGACAATATGTGAAGTCATACTTCAGAGTTGCTATGATTTGAATTTCTACTATTGAAGATTTGAAGCCATCTTTCATATGGTTATTAATAGTTAATTAATCTTTATTCACTTTTAGACCTCTCTCTTCCTTGATGATCCTAACTCAATTAAATACAATAAGCTTTAATGGAGTGATATCTACTATATGGGGGAAAATCTATGCTATGGGGTTGGGGATACAGATAAAAATAGTCATTCTTATCCTTAGAGACAGTCACAGCGCACAAAGTGCTGGACCTAGAGTCAGGAAAACTTGAATTCAAATATGCCTCAAACACTTCCTAGCTGTGAGACCCTGAGCAAATCACTTAACCTCTATTTACCTCAATTTCCTTCACTGTAAGATGGAGATAATAATGGTACCTAACTCTCAGTGTTGCCGTGAGACTCAAAAGGAGATAATACTTGTAAAGCACTTAGTACAGTGCCTTGCACATAGCTGATACTATACAAATGCTTATTCCTTTCCTCTCCATTCCACAAGAAGACCCTAGGCTCCCAAATGCCATGCAATGAATTTTTCAGTTCTAGAAGGTCACAAAGACCATTTGCTGTGATATTAAGAAGGCATGATCTGTTTTGGATGAAGTACCCATGCACATAAAAATCACAGACAACTGAAGTATTTAAGTGAACTACTATACTATTGATTGCAAATAATATATCTGATTTTTAACTTTATATTTTCAGATCAAATTCATTCTGAATCTAATGATATTACAAATAAGACACCTAAGCAAAGCTATTACTATTTACTATCAGTGCTTTATAATTAGGAACAATTAGAGATAAAATAGCTCACCTTGTTAAGATGCTCCATAGCAATCATCATCTCTCTGTATATAAACAAGTATTTTAGGGCCTCATATTTCCATTTACATTGGAGACTTTAATGCTAAATTCACTCTTTTGTTTATAAATACCTTTATAATTTGGACAGAATAATATTTTCTTTTAAAAATCTGGTAATAATACACATTGTAAGTCACCACTATAAAAAGAATATCCAAATTGCAAATAGTCATCATCACATTTGTGCTTCTTCTGTATCAGATTTGGTATTTGAACTTAGTTATATGGATGTTTGTTTCATTATTAATGTCTTAGTTAACACTTATGCTTTTCTGTTTCTTTAAATTTTTCCTGATTGTAATTATTCACAATGATCAGTAGTAGAAAAAAACATATTGTTTTAAAAATCAAACAAATGAATGTACAATAATTTTGTACAACGATTAATAGTAAACTAATTGTTCATCCTATTTCATTGGGCATATTCTATTTGACTATTGATTTGATTCTATTGATCAATTCTATTCTATTGATTCTATTTGACTATTCAATAGATCGTATGATCTATTCCAATTAATGTGTGATGATTCTCCATAGCAGCAGAATGTATACATAATACGTAACAGACATCAAGCCAGCAGGTTTGCTGTGTACGCTTGTCCATATTACATCTTTTATTTTTCTAGAGAACCCTTTGGACAGCTTTACAAAAACCACAGGGTTGTTAGAACGCAATGAAAAGTACTAGACGAAATGATGATCACCATACAACTGAGTGCTCAAAAATGTTGCAAGTTTATTTAGGAAACACAAAATCATAGATGATAATATAGCACACATGCATACTCATACATACACAAAGTGACTGAAAAGAAGAATTGCAGAACTGTAGAACCTTGTAGAATTTCTCTCATTCAGCTAACTTCGGAATGGAAAGCTAAAAGCAATGATACTGGGATCTTTTTTCCACTACTGCCACCCTAGTTCGGAGTATACTTTGTGTACACAAAGTACAACTTCGACTCCAAATGAAAAAACCCATGTAATCTTACACTGAGACCTTAGCAAAAGAATATTACAGCACATTGCTGCAAGACATAATCCCAATTAAATCATGCTTGTAAGGTTAAAATTTCTATTTGTCAAAGTTGGTTTTTTTTTAACCCTTTATACATATATATCATTCTACTAGGTCATCCTGTAAGAGTACCAAAATCATGTAATTTTTGGCACCTCAGTTTCTAATACATCAAAACAGGAAAATTATCGTAACACTAGTGACTCAATTTCCAACAATACTACATAAGTAAATAATATGTAAATTCTACATCTCTTGAGAATATGACCATAAAGACCCCTAAAAACTTCACTGAAGGTGACCTTAAAAATAGCTTACAGTTACCTAGTTTCCTCACAACAACCTACCTTAAACTCATAAATACTTTGTTTTCAAAAGCCATTATCTCATTTAATCCACATAACTGTGATGCAGACAGGACAATACATGATCCCTGATGAAATAGGCATTTTTTTAGAAAAAAATACAAACATTAAATAAGGATCAATGGTTCATAAGGCATTTATTGCCTTTGTTATATATGTAGTTACTATGGACTATACACATAGTACCAAATGTACTGAAAGTACTATGCATTTGAATTAATTATATTATAGGAAATTAAACTTCTTTCAGCTATTTAGAAAAGAATGGACTCAGAAATCCTGTGTTAATTTATTATAAGGCAAAAATAAATAAACTTGATTTTAAAACTCAAATATGTAACAAGTGTATTAATAGTGAAAAGAAACCATAACTTAAGGTAAGACAACTCTGAGTTGCCTGGAGGATAACCTGGACTTTTGAGAGGAATAGAGGGACACAATAATGGCCTGATTCCTCTAGAAATTGCATCTAGTGGCCTCTTACATAAATTATCTGACCTATGTAGTAAAAGGTATCCAACCCTCACAGAAAGAATTAATCTCTATTACACATACAGAATTATTTTTCTCAAATAAACTATGAATTACCAAAAGGTAATTTATTTAGTATTTTGTGAAACTGTACAAAGGTAATTTCAATAGCTCTGCCTATTAACAAGCACTAATAATATACAGTTGTTTTCTGACAAAGGAATTTCCTTATCTGCCAATTCTTTCATTGTGACTTCAATCCCTACATTATAATTTATATTTATATAGCACTGAGGCATAACAAAATGTTCTGTTCACTGGAAATATCCACAGCTATTTGCTACCAGAATGATTTTCTTTTTCCAAAAGTAATGAAGATACTCTAATAAATAATCTAGTTGATGAAAGAAATGTCAATTTCTTCATAACATTTACACTGACATATATCAGCACCATCACTTTATAAAATAAGTCCAGTCCTGATATTTTGCAGATGAGGAAACTGAGGCTCAAAGAAATTACATGATATGTTTCAAGATCATCCAATGAATAAATGGCAGAGCAAGAATTAGAACTTGTTTCTTTAAATCACTGATCTTTCTACCAGACTACAATAAACCTATTCTACTCCTGAGTTATCCATAGGTTACTCATGGTTTATCTCCATTTACTATATGCTGCTTGTCTTTTTCCTGATTCTTAACCTTTAGGTATGGCTGGAGTAAGGGAGGCACAAGGAGAATTTTTTAAAAAGAAAATTTAAAACTAAAAAAAAAAGAATTAAAGCTTGTCAATTTTGTTCTATGTTGGAAGCTTAGAATCTAGCATTGGAAAAAATAAGGCTGGGAAAAGGAAACAGTCTTAATGAGGAGACTGAAACTATTACCTACAATAATGATTTTGGATAATATATGTTTTCATCATCCATACTGCTAATCCTGCATCACATTGCCCACAAAAATATTTCTCTTAGATTATAAGCATTCTGAGGCCTATTTAAGTCAATTAACGTTGACGTAAATTATGTATAGTACTAACTAACAATTTAAAATTTCAGAATAAAAGTCATAGGCAGACACATCAAAAATATTTTTAAATGAAATAAATGAAACCCAAAAAATGTGCTTTGCATTAATAAATGCATGCTCAGAATTGAACACAATGTGTATTGTTGGGAAGCTAGGCAATGCTCTTTGCAAAAATATTGACATGAAAAGCAAAGTCTTACTTTCAGTTACTATTTTTTAACCTTGCCTCAAAATTCTTTAATGGTTAGAGCTTTGATGTGCAATTCAAACAACTGAGAACAGTGAGAGGTATGTGTTTAGAATTCATTTTCCCCTAAAGAACTTAAATGGACAGTTACGTGGGCCCCCCAAAAAAATTCTGTGACTGTTCTTCCTTTGTAAGGAATAGAGAACAATATGGTCACACAATCTTTGACACTTGCCATAAGTCATTATTACAATTTTGTTTATCTGCTTCCTTTCTCTCAAAGATGGAATTAGAACTTAAAAAATAAACTGGCATTGTATTCTGCATTCAGTCCACAAAGAGGAACTAGTTACATCAGCTTAAAAGTAATAGTTTAAAACAGCCATAATATTCCATATTTACACACAAAACATAAAGGCTCTTAGTTTGCTATGTACCACACAAGATTAGCAAAAATTAGGACTATCATAAAGAGAGAGATCAAGGCATAAACATGTACTACAGGCTATTATAATTATTAAACTGTCTCTTTCTTCTTTGAAAACAGGGAAAAATCCTTAGTATTCTAAAATTTCATGCTTATCACACAACTAAAAACTAACCACAAAAGCAGGAGAATCTTTTATACTATGAAGAATATTTATTAATACATGGAAGAGCAACAGACTAGATGTTTAGCATTACAGAGTCTTAAAAAATATAAAGAGGTCATTTCACACTGTTACCCATAAATAAATAGATTGTGCTTTCTAGGTTTTGGCAAGTGTTATATATTTTTATTCATCCATGGAAACACTGCAAGAACAGAAGCAAAAGAGCCATCATTCACTAAAGATAAAAGTAATAGTGAATATTAATGTGAAGAGAGTATATGACATGAATACAGCAGAGAATATAGCCTCTTTACCTGAGGCTAAAGAACCAGTCTAGTAATAATAACATTTTCCTATCAGCTTTCACAAAATTCTGTCACAGATTGGTCATCAGTTTACTCTCTTCTCAGCTCTCTGTTTGCCCTGAGTTCTCTAATCATCTCAATTTTTTTAAATCCATGTTTCCTTCACCCTCTGGTCCTTGCCTTCTCCTCCAACATTATTTATCCTGTACATCTTTTCCTGCTTCAGAATAGACATTTCCCAAAAGGAGTCTTCACTGGACCTTTCTTGATGCAAAATGGACTGGAACTGGAAGACAAGGGTGGATGAAGGGCTCTTTTCCTATTACCCAAGAAGCTAGAAAGACAAAGAAAAAACAATAATACAAATTCTTTTCTAAAAGTTAGCACTTACTTTCAAAAACTGCCATCATTATCTGTTATTAAACTTACTTCATCTAATTTACCCTAGTCCCATTAAATCAAGATGATTTTCCAACTCTTTTAAGACCACTAATCTAAGTCTTTTATTCACTGTCTAAAACAATATAGTTTTAAGTCATATAAATGCATAAAGCAATTATAAGTCATCATGGGGACATTTCAGACAGAATCATCAAACATACTGCTTCAAATAATGCATCCTATAGTTTATTTTTTACATTCTAAAAGATCCCTTCTAAACAAAGTCATTAATTCCATCCCCAGTAACCACAGATAAGTTTTACGAGAAATCTAAATACTAATCTCTCAAGCAGCAGTGACACCCTAATATATAACACAGCCACTTGAACTGACAGGAAAGCAATACACTGAGCTTTGAGTTTGTAAGTCTATGAACCTTTCTAAAAAAATGACCAAGTAAAGAATCAGGAAATTTAATTAGCTAATTAATTAAACTGCACTGTAACACTAATAAAACCAGAGTAATCAATAAGTTAAAAAACCAACCAGTATTCTAAGGAAGAGGTCACCAAGAAGCCTGGTGCAAACAAGATTTTTAAAAGATTATATTTAAAAACACTTTATATTCAATGTGATAAGACTCACAGTTCTAAACATTTTTCTTTACAATCAGAGTAAGCAACAACTAGTACTCAGTGTTATGTTAGCACTCTATGTACCTGGAATGTTTCTAGTGGTTCTTATTACCATAGTAGTGAGACTGTGAATTATGAACTCTAATACAAATTTCACTGTTTAAAGTTGGTTACAAATGTGTTGCAATAACAAAAATGAAGAAATGGATGGTCATCTTCCCTAATTATTTCCTCTTACTCTTAAGAGAAAAAAAATAAATACATATTTATACACACACACACACACACATACACACACACACACACACACACACAGCACCTGATGGACTAAATTACACTGTTGAATAAAGACATAGAGGCCAAGTAACTTAGATGAAAATTATACCTGTAAGATTTTCTTCCCACAACTGTGTCCCACGACAAGGATCCTCAGGGCTGTCATCTCCCATGTCACATTCCATATTTTCTTCAACCATTAGTGATGTATCCTGAATGATGGTGGAGGGTTCAGAAGTTTATAGTAGATGTTGAGGATAGGGACCAAGTCTCATATCCATCTTCCTCATTAAAAAAAAGGTAGGATGCTATGTGCTCCAGAACACTGCTTCTCCTCCCCTATTTAGTTATACTGACTCTCCAGGGCTTTAATATTCCCTTATATTAACTGAACCCCAGCCTCAATTTAAAAACCCAATGTGCTCTCTGTACCTTATAAGCATCACCCATACATATAATCTTTCAGCTATAGAAAAATATTGCCATACAAATGAAATGAGTCAATGTTCTATATTAGGAGAGAGAAAATATTTTTTGAGAAAATATTTTTTAAAATTTTAACTGACTGGGTACGAAAAAAATTCTGTACCCCAGAAAACCCATTCTTGTCAATAATTATATGACATACAATGGTATCTTTTCCTTTAACCTGTATGTAACCTGTGATATAACCATCACAAGTATCCTACACTACCCCTCTCTGTCAAGATTTTTCAAATTTATTGGTTAGGAAAATATTTACCCTGACTTCATGAAGACAGTATCATCAAAACAAAGGTCCCAGGGCCTCTGATAGCATAGGGACAACTGGAGAAATTGTAAGAAATGGGGCAGATCCTTCAAAGTATCATCAGTTTTCTGTTATTATAAATTACTAAATAATAATTTACATTTATATAGGCATCATAATTACAAAGCATTTTATTTGTATTAGTCCCATAGAGTAACACAAATAGTAATATCTGACTGTTGGAGGTAAAGCCTGAGACACACAGAGAAGTTGTGATCCAGAGGACACAAAGAAAACAATCAGCGGCCTCTGTCCTTGGGCATAATATTTTTGCTTTTAATATTTTGCTTCTTTTCTTATTCCTTTAAAAATCTGTACCCACATAAGCACCCATTTCCACCTAGCTTTTACCTAGTATAGTGTAATTAGGATGAGCAGGCTCCAAATACTCCCTCGGACGGGGCACTGAGAAAGTCACTCCACCCACTCTGGTCTGGACTTGGTGACCCCTCAGGTCTCTTCTTGTTCAATACCCACAATTCCACACTTTAAGTTACAGAGACAAAGATGTCAAAGAAAACTTAAAATTAAATCAAAGTGGAGTGGGTTTCCCACATTTTTAAAAAACTTTTAAGTGATTCAGTAACAAAAGAAAATGAGACCTTTAACTGAGCCAGCAACAAATTAAGAAAAGGGTTTTAGATTCTGGTCCACTTTCAATGCTATGAAATCCTGGTGTCTTCTAATCCTTTAGATTCCCTTTATCTGGGCTGCTTAAACATTTAGTTCTCCAAATTGTTCCATGATATAACCTGATAATTAAGTTTTCTGTATTTAGAGAACAGGTTATACCTCTTTTCTCTGCTGCAGCCTGATCATTGCCATTGATAGTCAGGAAACAAAACTATTAATTCTGCCATCCTCACAATATACCTCCTGAGAGACTTCTCCCTCCTAAAGTCATTCTGGAACAAAAAGGGAATTCTATAATAATTTTTGTCTGGATGTCCTGCGGATCAAATTCGTATCAATTTCATATTTCCAATCAATACAGTTTTCGCAGTCACATTAAATAATGAAAAGCAGTTGGGAGTGTACAAGCAATTCTGATCTCAGGCTATAGCTTAAGGGGATCTGATCAATAAATTGTTAACATTGCATATCAATTTATTTAGTAAAAAAAATTCCAAAAGAAAAGCACTGGCTATAAATAAGCTTTCATTTCAGACATACTCTCTCTAAGCAGATAAAACTATAGGTACTTAGTGTTGGTGAAGTTGGAACATTTAGTATTTTGATAGTTGTTCTTCAAAATAATTAGTTTCCTTTGTGATATTTTACTTTAAGCATATAAAAATATTCTAAGAAGGGACCTGAAAAGGTTCTACCAAACTGTCAAAGGGGCCCAGAAACGAAAATAAATAAATAAAATAAAGGTTAAAAACTCCCACCTGATACCCTTAAATGGATTCTTGAAGAGCTGTATGTAAATAAAAGTTTACAAGTATAATCATATTTTACATTTTAGGAGAGCTGGCTTTTAAAGGTATTGTGCAAAGGTAATAATTACCCCCATATTTTGTATCATCTTTATAAATCCAGATTATATTCTGACTTTCCTCAAAACTAGGAAATACCTGAATAAAAATATTACACACTATTCTAAAACCTTGAAACAGAAGATGTCAGAGATGATGAGACTAAGCATTCAAAAAGGAAATTCTGATTACAAAGCAGTCACTAACTTAATAGCTTGTAGTTTTAGAGCGTTTTCAAATTTATAAAGCACTTTTCTCACAACAATCCTGTGAGAAAGGCATTACAAACGTCAATATCATCATTTTATAGGGGAGGAAACAGGAGCTCAGAGAAATTAGGTAATTTATGCAATGCTAAGAGGTTAAGACACTAATAAGGATCACTAATTAAACCAACAAAGATCTATTTCAGCTCCACTGCTTGGCATTTTTTGACAATTATGGTGCTTCACAGTAACTTTCAAAGAGAGGCAGTTAGAGGGTACAATGGACAGACTGCTGGGCCTATAGTCAGGAAAACCAGAGTTCAAAATCCAGCCTCACACTTACTAGCTGTATGACCCTGGGCAAGTCACTTAACCACTGTTTTCCTCAGTTTCCTCATCTGTAAAATGAGCTGGAGAAGGAAGTGGCAAACTACTCCAGTATCTTGGCCAAGAAAACCTCAAATGGGGTCATGAAGAATCAGACACAACTGAAATGACTGAACAATAAAAACTTTCAAAGAATTTATCTACCTTGACCAAATATGATATATTATTAAAGGTAATGGTTCCAGAAAGAAAAAAGTTCTTAATTGGATATATCGTCTATCATTTGTAATACATATGAATGAGTAGACTATCATTAGCAACTGTTTTAGGTGAAGTTCATTATAAACATATGAATTCTAAGATCTTTCTAAGTAGTTTTCTTAATTTTAATCAATATGATACACGGATAGAAGAAGATAGAAATACACGTGATTTAACTGAGGCCTATGATTCATATTACCACTGGTATCAATTTGTATTCACTACTCATCTTCATATGGGAAAAAAATATTTATTTTCAGGTCAGAAAAGCAAGCAGTAAACTGTGGAATATGTATATTGCCAATCATGGTATGCCATGAAAACTTATATTTTCTAATGTTTATCTGCACGACTTTTCAAAAACCCAGATTATAAATACTGAATTTAAAGCAGCAAAAGATTCAATCTTCCATGCTTTTAAAACACAAGATACCCTAATATAAATCAATTTTTAATTAGTAATATGCATCCCAATGAGGCTTTTCACAGAAAAGTTAAAATATTTCCCAATTCTAGTTTAAGAATTTATCATTTCCTTTAAGTGACTTTAATTACTTAATTATTTAAATGTAATATACTTTCTCTCTATACTACCCTTGCCCCAAGTACTTTGTTTATCACAAGTTATGAGTTTCACAGATTTGCCTTCTAAAATGAAATATCCCTTCTTTACTGAGCTATGAATTATAATTATCAAACAAGAATATGTAAATCCTCAATTAAAACAATTAGACTGATAATTACAAAGCTCAACTACTATTGGGATGAGATTTTAAAGGGTTTTTTAAAAATAATTATGTAAAATGAGACTTTAGTGGCATTAGCTGTACAAGATCATTGGGGAAAATTTCACAACTCTTATAAATTAAGATTATAAATTACTAATTACATTCCCCTCCTATTCTGTTCCTGACTTCCAAACATCAAAACCATGCCTCTGTTGCTCTCTCATCCTAGAACTTCCCCTAAACACCTGGGGCCTCCTTGCCCCATAACACTAAACTGTGTAAGAAGCAGAACATCTACTCTGGAAGGCTCTCCCTTTCTCCCAATGGTGAGTTCCTCCAGGGGTCTTCACTTTGTAGAGGGGTCCAAACTAGTCTTCATTCCCTTCTCTGACCTTACTTCCATACTTCAAAACAATATCCCTTATCCTTTTTAGTTCCCTTGTCTTTCCCTATTATGATGTAAATCATGAATATACAGAATGTATGCAAATTAGAGAATTAATAACTTATACTCAGTTGCCTTAGCCTTATGGTTGAGCTAGATGACCTCTGTGTACCTTCCAACTCTAAATCTATGATCCCATCATTTTCCTAATCATATGATTTTCCCAGTAGTTATTTCTTTTCATTAATGTTCTAGAATCTCTCTAACTATGGGCCAAGGGGGATCTCAAAAGATCAACTCCACTTAAGTGTTAGTATTCTGACAAATTTCTATCTTTACAGGTAATCTTCTTAGGCCAAAATATTAAAGTCAATTTAAGTCAGTCAAATAACTCTATTAGTAAGTCAACAGCTGGCTGCACAATTAACACCACAGGGCAGGTAGGACAGTGATATCAAGTAATAATTTACTAATTCCAAGCACTATTCTAGGTCAACTAGCACAGTGCTCCTGTCTATGAAAAGCAATGGTAAGAATATAGTAAGTCTAAGGTCTAAAAAACATGGTGAAAGAGCGCCAATCTAATACTTCAAAAGATTTATCTGGAATTACAAGTGAAACATGATGTTAATTATCTACATTTGTCAATATCCACAATTTTTTATCCAACGTTCCCCTCCCCAAATGCTGCCAGTACCCCCACCCATCAATAACTAGCCAGTGTATGCTAGATATAGGCAGCTAGGTAGTGCAATGGATAGAGCACTGGGCTTAGAATCAGGAAGATTCATCTTCATGACTTCAAATCTTGCTGAAGATACTTACTAGCTTTATGACCCTGGGCAAGTCACTTAATCCTGTCTGCTTCATTTTCCTCATCTATAAAATGAACTGAAGAAGGAAACAGCAAACCACTCTGGTATCTTTGCCAAGAAAACCCCAAAATGATGTGACAAAGAGTTGGACACAACTGAAATGACAGAACATCAACAACTACATGCTTACATGCTAAATGAATATAGACTAATTTTAATATCAGTTCAAATAAATCCCAATTAGGAAGACACAACTGCTACCAAAAAAGGTTAAGAAGCACTATACAATGCATCAGGAATTACTTTTTGATTATTCACTCTTTTGGATTTTCTGTACCTACCTTCCTCCTCCTTTCCCCACTACAATGAAAACTTGACAAATAGCTATTCCTGAGCACTGATACTTTTTGAAAGGGGCTGAATAATCAGATTCCTATAGCCAATCAGTGGATCAGAAGTCCCCATGAAACATTTAAGATGCTATGAAGGTTACTGATAGAAATAATGCCCCAAAACACAAAACAGAATTCTTCAAACTCAAATCTTTCTCAAGAGCAGCATTATATTATACTGAACTTTTCACAGAAAAAATAAATATATTTTGAAGTGATTTTAGTAATTTGTCTGTAAATTTCTAAACTTATCACACAGTGGTCATTATAGTTTACAGATGGAGAAGCTGAAAGAACATGAGTAATATGACTTATAAAATGTCACAGAAAAACAATGAAACAGATTTCTCAATGTTTTTATGATTTTTAATGTTTAGTTATTATGTTAAAAACTAGAATTCAGAAAGTGCTTCAAAGTTAGCTTTATATTATATCACTTGAGTCTAACAATTTTTTGAGGTGGGTAATAATTAATCCCTATTTTATAGGTGAGATTTAGTCCATTTTACCTCAGAGGTAAGTTGACCTAAAGGACTGGATTACCATTAATAAATAACATAATAGTGACTATCAATAGCCACATCAGATATCGTAGGTCAAAGTATCCAAGTAACTATCTCTGTGTACTTAATATGCTGGCAAACACATATATGCACTGTGTAGTATATGTAGGGGAGTAATGTTTAGGAAGACTGGAAAGGTAGGAGTCCAAGTTGTGAAGAATTTTAAAAGCAAAATAAAACATTTTACATCTGATCGTAGCAACAAACAGGGAGCCACTGGGGTTTACTGAATTGAGGGAGAGGTCTTGAGGGAAGTTGACATGGTCAAAACAATTTTAGGAAAATCACTTCGGCAGCTCTTGGAAAATAGGACAAAATATAAATTAGGAAGCTCAATTAGAAAGTTATTGCAATAGCCCAGGTGAGAGAAAATGACAGCCTGAACAATGATGGCAGTTATGAGTGGAAAGAAGGGGACAGATATGAGACATATTGTAGAGATAAAAAATGACAAGATTTGCAAACAGATTTGGATGTGTGAGATGAGTGAGAATGAATATGACAGTAGTAACTTGAGAATTCCAAACTCAGATGGCTGGAAGTATGGTGAGGTCCTTGATAGAAATAAGTAGGTTCAGGAGATTGGGGTAGAGCGTAGAGAAAAAATAATGAGCTTTGTCTTATACATGTTAAGGTTGAAATGTCCAAAAGATAGTCAGTGATGCAAAACTAGAATGAATGAATCAATTACATAAGTGAAAAACATTTACTATGTGCAAAACATTGTGTTAAGTGTTATAAACACAAAAAGAAAACTAAGATAGTAGAGCACAAGATATAAGTTAGAGCTGGATATACAGCTCTGAGAATCTGTATAAAGATAACAATCCCACCACTGCCTCCTCTACAAAAGAAACCTCTCATAACAAACAAGCAAAGTCAAGCAAAAAAGAATCACTATATTGACCATGCTGAAAAATCATGCCTCATTCTGCACTTGCACTCCACTGCCTCTTTGCCAAGAGACGAAAGATATGCTTCCCCCAGAACCCTGAAACTGGGATTAGACACTGCAATGATCTTAAGTTCATCTTAGGTCTCTTAGGTATTTTAATTATACAATCATACAATAAACACAAATATCTGTTGACTGATTATTGGGATCACTGCATAAATAGTTCTGGTTCTGTTTATTTCAGTCTGTGTCAAGTCTTTCCAAATTTCTCTGGATTCTTCACATTCATTATTTCTCATGTCACAATACTATTCCATTACATATTGTTTAGCCATTCCCCAAAGAACAGCCACCCACTTTCCATCCAGTTCTATAAAAACTTCTTACTTCTACTCTTTAGAAAATATCTGCTTGGAAGAGAAAGATTTGTATATTAAATCACAACATCTAATGGACCAGTTCTGAAAAGAAAATAGTGGTTGAATTTATTTTAAAACCAGTATGGGATATGAAATTAATTACATCTTTTGAGCTGACTCTGAAAATGAAACATTTTTTAATTTGATGAAATCCACTATTTTTAGAGTTTTCCATCTATATAATGATAGTCAAAAAAAGAAAAAAAACTCAAAACATAAAGCCTGAGAGCCTCGCAGGTACTCTTAGCATTTGTTAAAATTGGTCTACACTTGACCACTCCCTTCTGTCCTTTTTTTCAAACTCCCATGCCCCGTGCCAATAATGCCAGGGCCTTGCTGGCCAATTCCCAGAATTTCTCTTCCTAAGACATCAGAGACAGAAAACCAATGCCTGAAGGTGAATGTCCCTATAAGACCAATGATGTAGCTTACCTAAATGAGTTGCCCTAGTGCTTTATTCATCAACAAGCAAAACAGGAAGAGATCTTAGTGCATCTGAGTGTGCTAAGTCTGGGGAAAGACTGTCTGAAGGAGCATTACTGACACCCACCCCTCTTGCACCTCCATGTACCAAGACTGAACATTTATTCCAGAGCTGAAATCCAGTTGCATCCTTCTCCCTGTGGGAAGTGAAACCTAGTAGTATCCTTTGCCCTGAACCCCTCTCTTTCTTTGTCTCTGTTCCCCCATATCCATAGGAGTCTCAAGTTAAGCCTTAAATCTTACTTTGTGAAAGTCAAAACAAATTATAATAAAACCTATTCCTTTATCTTTTAATGGTTTGACTTTTGTTACTATTTAAGCAGTTAAATGGGAAACTGAGTGTGTTTCTCAGCTGGCTGTTTAAGTACTGACAGTGCTGAAAGAGCTGACCACAGATGATGTACCAGTGAAAACAAGCCAGGATACTTCCATCTGCCTTCTTTGAAATTTAAAAAAAAAAAAAATCTAGGGACGGCTAGGTGGCGCAGTGAATAGAGCACCGACCCTTGAGTCAGGAGGGCATGAGTTCAAATCCAACCTCAGACAAACAAACACACACACACACACACCCCAAAAAAAAAAACCCTAGCCGTGTGACCTTGGGCAAGTCATTTAACCCCAACTGCCCTCCAAAAAGCAAACAAAAAACAAAAAAAAATCTACAATGCACTCTTCTGCTGCTGGATAAATCAGTCAACTAACAACTAACACCTGCTACATTCCAGGCACTGTGCTAAACACTAGAGATACAAATACAAAACTGACAGTAGACATGAAAAAAGATTTGGTTTAGGAAGGAAACAACAATGTAATGAGATCACTGCCCAAAACAAAAAAGGTAGACACACAGTCGGACACAATTTCATTTCAAATGAAATATTTTTTAAAGCTTTTCAAGAACCCAAAACACTTTTCAAGTCTTTTAAAGCTTTCTCTCTTTCATCTATCAGCATATGAATACCAGTATTTGAAGATCAAAGAACATTTAAACTTAACACGTGACTATAAACTCAATTTAATTCAATTAATCAGTGTTATGTACAAAAGGGGAAAATAGCCTCTGCCCTCAAGGAGTACACATTCTCCAGTGGAGATATGATATAAATACATGACCAAGAATTGTACATAGAAAGATTTTCAAGCAATTAGGGACTTGCTCATATCTGAATTTAGTTGCCTTACTTCAAGAGAAAATCTTGTTCTATCACCAAGAAGAACCTTAAAAAATGAAGGCTGACACAAAGAAATGAGAGTTTAGGAAGGAAGAAAAGCGATGGCATTATACAAATTAAATTAAAATTATAAAACAGAATTAACACTATCAATTGGAAGGGATAGCATTCAAGCATCACCTTGTCCAAGTTCATATATAACCTCCCTTAGAACCATTTCAGAGAAAAAGAAAAAGAAAACATAAATGGTTTTTTTTTTCCTTTTATGTCTAGAGGAACTGATGCATAGTGAGGTGAACAGAACCAGGAGAATATTGTACACAGTAACAGCAGTCTTGTTTGACGAGGAACTATGAATGATTTAGCTATTCTCAGCAATACAATGATCCAAGACAATCCCAAAGGACTAATGATGAAGCGTACTATCCGCCTCCAGAGAAAGAACTGATATTGACTGAATACAGACTGAAGTATGCTATTTTTCATATTCTTTCTTTCATTTTTTTATTCAAGTCCTCTCGTACAAAATGACTATTGTAGAAATGTCTTACATAATTGCACATACAACCTATATCTGATTGCTTACTTTCTAAGGATGAGGGTGGGAGGGAGGGGGCTAGGGAGGAATAGAATTTGGAACTCAAAACTTTAAATAAAAATGTTAACTGAATAAAGAACCTGGATTTAAACCCTAGCTCTACTAGTGCATGACAATGGACAAGTCACTTAATCTCTCTGGGATTCAGTTTACTCATCTGTAAAATGAACAGGATTGACTAAAAGACTTCTAAAGTCCCTTCCTATTCTAAATCATATGATGTATTTCTCTGATTCTATAACCTCACAAGACAGCACATTCCAGTCTCCAAGTTTTCTTCCAGACAACAGCCCTACTTCACTTGCCCTATTTCATACTACTTTCCATCACACACAATACATGCTAGGCATAGTAGACCACTATCCCCAAACACATGCTCTCTCCAACCTCTTCACACTTTGGTAAAAATTATTCCCTGTACCTAGAATGGGAGAAAAATGTTGTAGTGGAAAGTGCTTTAAGTGGAATCACAGGATCTAGACTCAAATTAGTTTTTCTTCTTATTTTTTGTGTAATGACCTTGTTTGTTAAAACTGTATCTTAATCTGGTCACCCTGATTTCCTGTCTAGTTAGTATAGTAAATTTATAAGTAACCAGCATCGACTAACAATACACTAAGAAGTAAGGCTGCAAAAGTGAACCCAGAATTCACTTACAAACCATCCCATAGATCACAAAGAAGCATTACAGTTACTTGCAAACTACATCATATATTTACTAAAATCACATCCTGAGAATGCATGCTAAATCAGAGGAAGTCAGCAAGTTGCTGCAATTTCGGCCTTTTGATCCTATGACTGCAAACCTCAGATGAGCACCAGACATCTGCATTAAGACCAGCAGAGCACCAAACACTGCTGATAATTTTGAGATGATATGGATAGGTTAACAAACTAATCCTAACATGGCACAGTTAAGTTTGTCTGTCCACCACCAAAACCCTATAAAAATGAGACCCCCAAACCATTTTCTAAGGGTCCATGATAAAGAAGTGCTCCCAACTGATCTGTTACATAACTCCCCTTCCTTGTCGTCTTCCCCATGCTGCCTGCCTTCCTGCATAACCCCATCCCCATCTTCACACCATTTGCCTTTGTACCCTCCCTGTATCATTTGTCTCATAATTTCTGTACCATTTACCTCTATATCCTCCATGCCTTATTAAAGTGTGACTGGAGCCTTAATTCCTCCTGCCATTATGGCCTTTCCCCAAGAATAATGAAGATCCAGGCATGCCTGCCCTTATTTCATAACACCATAAATTAATTAGCAATACACCTTGGTTAAGTCATTTAACCTCAGTTTCCTCACCTGAATATTTTAGAGGTGGGTCTGAATCACCTCATGGCTCTTCCAGCTCTAAATCTGTCATTTATGATCCTCTGAATGCATTCACTCTTTCTGTCTGCCTGCTGTCATCTTCATTAATGGTTCAGCTCAGGTGCTACCTCCACCACACAGTGCTTTCTGATCCCAGAGTTGAAAAATCAAAAAAGTGGAAGGTAGAAGTCTAATTCAGGTCTTTCCGACACTGAGTCCAGTGCTATTCTAAGTTCTACTTGTGAATCAATATATGACTTTGAAAATAATATTTCTAAGTTTAAAGTAATTCCACATACAAGGATGCTCAAACCTGAAATATTAACTTGATAAGCAACATTTGACAGGATCTGACTACGAGCTACTGTTTAGCAAACTAAAAGATGTGTACGAAACAAAAGGAAGAGCCAGTTTTAGTCACATGCAGGTTATAAAAGAAATACAGAGAATGCCTTGACTTAAGGTTAGTTTTCTTCCTTACAAAACCATCATCATAACAATCAAAGATGCACCATTAGAATAGACAAATATCAAAATTATACACATGAAGTTACAACATATTGCTATTAATCACCAAATCAAATCAATGTTTAAACACATTTGGGTATGCTATAAGAAGTAGGGGTATGATCAAACCACAGAAGTTCAGGTAAGATGGAAAAAGGACCCATACGTACAAAAATATTTATAGCAGCTCTTTTTGTGGTGGCAAAGAATTGGAAATCAAGGGAATGCCCATCAACTGGGGAAGAGCTAAACAAGTTGTGGTATATTAACATAAGGGAATACTACTGTGCTATAAGAAATGAGAAACAGACTTCATTATAACCTTGCCAGACTTATATGAACTGAAGCTGAGTGAAGGGAACACAACCAGGAGAATAATGTGCACAATTACAGACACATTGTATCTGTGATAATTAACTCTAATAAACTTGGCTCTTCTCAGCAATGCAAGGTTCAAAGACAACTTCAAAGGACTCACGAAGGAAAAGGCTATCCACATTCAGAGAAAGAATTATAGAATCTGAATGCAGACTGAAGCAAACTATTTGCTCTCTCTCTTTTTTGGTTTGCTTTGTTTTGTTTCCTCTTTCTTGTGGTTCATTCCATTGGTTATAATTCTTCTTTACAACTTAACTATTGTGAAAATATATTTAATGTAAAGGTATGTGTAGAACCTTTTATAGGATTACATGCTGTCTTGGGGGAGGGGAGGAAATTTGGAACTCAAAAACTTGTGGAAGTGAGTGTTATAAACTAAAAATAAATAAATTTAAAAGGAAAAAAAAGTTCAGGTAAGGTAATAATTGAGTGGCCTCATTCTACCTTACCCCTCAACTTCCATTGGTATCTATGAAAAGTAGAACCATGTCATCAAGCTAAACGCCTAGTGAAAAGTAAAATATTTTAATTATTAAAAATCACTACTGAAAATGGCACATACAATTGTTATAAGCAGGCACATACTACCAGTTTGCAAAATCACAACTATGTAAACAACCAGGGAAATTAATTCTCCAAAGTTGTCAATACAAAAGTTCTACAAAAACACTACAGAGCAAGTACTAAACAGTGCCCAAATCAGTAGTATATTTAGTAATATTATTCAGCAATAATTCAGTATAACTCATAATAAAATTAAACATTTATTTAAAATTATACATTATTAGGCTAACATTCCTCAAACTGCCAACAGTATGTTTATTTCCCAAACTTCTAGCTGACAAAATTTGAGATTTCAAAATATTAAACAAATCCCATAATATTCTGATGGTTTTCTTCTACAAATTCGGCAATATGAGTTTTTAATGTATTTTACATAATAGCATAATATTTATAAAGATTCAATAATACATATGGTTATTGCATGATTTTTAGAAAGAAATTCTACAATGTAACTAACTCAAAATATCTTGACAAATTTGAACTCCATTTTATTGTATTCACCAAAAAGTAAGTACTTACATACTGCCCTATGCTACACTTTACAAAAAAAAAAAAAAGCATAGATAGTTGCTTTTAATATTGATTCTAGTGGTATAAATACTGAAAAAAAACCACAGAATACTTTAAAATATTTTACCCCTCATCTATACTCTCATTTAAGAGGTAAGGAAGTTGAAAATTAAGATTTCTGATTTAGTTAATAGCTCAATAAGACCCCACAATTCTGTCCTTCACATGTTTTCTATTTTTATTATTAGAGGCATTGGTGATCATAGTCAAGACCTTCAGAATTCAAATATTCTTTGAAGGCAGATGCTATATTTTTAATATAGAATCCCCATATCTGAATCAGGAAACACCTGAGACTAAAATTAAAAAGCAGGGAGCCATAGTTCCTATTGCAATTAGGACATATGGCTATTGCTACAGAAAGCTTTGTCTTTACCTTTGTCTTTACCATAACTCCTGCTTTGTTAGATATATTTGTCACCACCTGTGAAATATTGATAAAGTGAGTTGTAACAAAAATAAAAGAAATGTTTTACAGAAAAGATCCTATGTAGTTTTATTTATATGATTTCTTTTTCCACCATATGGTTACCTATGGTTATATGTCTTGCAATTACATGGCCATTAAATGTTGCTTCTGTGTGCATGTATATACATATGCATACAAATATATACATATATGCATATATGACAAATTTGGATGCCAAATTAACAAATTATATAATTAATCGGGAGTAGAAGAGCATGGTGTAAGCCTACAAAAACATAGTGAGCCAAAGACAAGAGGATCTGAGCAGATAACTCCAACTGCATGAAGCAGACATCATCAACTACAAAAGTTTTTTCTCATCACTGAATGTCGTAAATGTGTAAAAAAAAATATACAATTTGAGGAACTCAACTTTTCACTTTTACTTAGTTTAAAAAGAATAGTAATAGCTAACAGTTATATAGCACTTGCTACATGCCAGGAACTATACTTCTTACTTTATAATTATTATCTCATTTGGTCCTCACAACAACCCTAAGACGTTGGCACCATTATTATTATCCCCATTTTACAAATCAGAAAACTGAGGTAAACAGGTTAAGTGACTTACCTAGGATAAGTGTCTGAGGAGAGACATGAACTCATCTTCCTGAATCAGGATCCAAGGCTCTACTCACTGTACCACCTCACTGCTGCCCATGTAAAATCCACCTCTATAAGTCACATTTTCTTCTTTTTAGAATTAAACAAGTAGAGATGAGGCTCTTTTTAAAATCCAACTGAATTTAAATATTAAGCATCAATGATGTGCAAATATGGTATAGTTCCTCCCCTAATTATAATTACAATTGTAATGTAATGATAATAAAGAATACTTGGCAGCTATGTAAGTGCTTTACAAATTGCAAAAGCACTTTACATATATTATCTCATTTAATCCTCACAACTCTGTGAAGTTACATTCTACCGAGGAGAGTGCATGTAATTTACATTAAAAAAGTAAATACAAGGCAATCTGAAGAAAGAGTACCAGTAAAGTAAAGGGGAAGGGAAGTGTCCAGTTACTAAGGAAGCCTTCTCAGAAAAAGGAGCACCCTGAGCTGGTCTTTGAAGGACTAGAATTCTAAGAAGATAAAAAAAAGAGGTAAGAAAAATTGGAGGTGGCTCAGCGAATGGAACACGGGGCCTGGAGTCAGGAAGACCTGAGTTCAAATCTGGTCCCAGACACTTACTAGCTGTGTGACCCTGGGCAGGTCACTTAACCTCTGTTTGCCTTAATGTCAAATCATTCCAGTATCTTTGCCAAGAAAACCCCATGGACAGTATGCAGATACGACTAACTGACCAAACAACAGCAAGACAAATTCAGCCTATGCAGAATAAAGAGTTTTCTTTGTTTTGCTTTGGAGTTTTTGCTGTTGTTGAAGTACCAACCGCCCTCATATTAGTATAATCAATTCAATTAATGCACTTTTACAGACAGAATAAGATGAGGACAACAATGTTTCTCTTTCCCAACAAAAAAAGCCAAGGCTTGAACAACAGAACTAAGTTTAAGATACCACGTAGCATTCTAGTCTACAAACTTTATTTCTTACAAAAGAAAAGAAAAGAAAAGAAAAGAAAACTTGGCTGATCCAAAGAAAAGATTTGGAGATTTCTTCTGGTTTCTTCTTAGCAAAAGCATCCAAGTTTGACATAATTTTGCTGACAATATTACATGATAATTCTAAGGCATATACCCATAGACAACCACATAGCAAAAGTACAAGTGACAGAAACAAAACTACAAAGTGATCTTTCTCTTCCCTGAAACCTTTGTTGAAGATAGGTTGTTGCTACACTGAGACAAAGGCTCCAACTATGCAAATTCTTTTTCTTTCAGGTGCCTAAACCACCTCAACTTCAGTACTGTAAGTAATCCCATTTTTCCTAATACAGTGACTGTCACTAAACTTCATGAACAAATCTCACTATTTGAATGTTAACATGTGTGATGTAATACTGCTATAAATCTGTGGGGCTCACAGTCTTTTGAAATTTTTCATCCAAGGTTCAAATAGACATCAATTGATATATACCAAATTTCTTTTGCTATGTCAGAGGAATTTTAAAAGAAAAATCTTGTTGATTCTCTCAAAAAAAAAAGAAATGTACTAGGCACAAAAATAAAATCCACATCAGCAAAAGATAAAGAGGACAAGACAAACTACCAGGTCAGTACTACAGAAAACTAGACTAGCAGCATCTGGAATCGGACCAAAACAAATACAGATATGATCTACAACTACAGCAGCATGGCCAGTCCACTCAAGTCAGTTCCAAGTCATCTTTGAAAAGAGAATATCCATTACAGCCCATTGTACATTGAGGGGACATCTTACTAAACTTGATTTATGCCCTATCTTACATTAAAATTAATTTTTTTGGTTCAAATCTAGAACAATCCAGGCTCCAAGGTACCCACTTCAGAACACAGACCATGTTCCCTAGTCCAATGAGACATTTTTTTTCTATGACTCAACAAGTCTCCATGTAAATTTCTACGATTACAAGTCACATGAAAGTTTCCAGGCTACATTAATAGTTTTCATAGCCAGGCCCCCCTATACTGATGAAATCAAATATGAGTTTTTTTAAAGTTATTTCAGTTATTTTTTGTTTTTATGAATATTATTCATCTTGTTTCTACATCATAATGTCCAGGTAAGACATTTTGCCATATTTAAAATGTTATTTTGATTACTTGCAAACTTCAAAAACTAAATATTTAGAAAATAAGAACAGACCACAGAAAGAATCTCCCAGATGGTATAATCAGAATGAAGAAAATGAGATTACAACAAAAATTAAGAAAAGACAACTAATACTAAACTTTGGCCCTACAATTTGCATCAATAAAAACAATATGAAATCAAGCACCATTTTATACAAACTATAATAATTCTTTCAGTAGAGGGAAGTACAGAATAAGTTAATATATACAAAGCATATTTTATCTCATAATCTCAACATTAAGGTCATGTTCACACTTAACAAAAAAAATGACTTTGCTTTAAAAAATTCATGGATAATACACATAGTACAAAGCCTGCATTAAACATACATACACACACACACACACACACACATCTGGATGAACTGCATCCAAAAATTTGTCCTCAGAATAATCTTTAAAAATCAGTACATAAAGACTATCAGAATATGCAAAAAGGGAAATCAAGATAGAAGAAAACTAATGGTAGTGAGTCACATATTACAGTACAATGCAGGAAAAAGAACCCTTAGGTGTCTAGCATTAAAAAAAAAAAAAACAATTCAGTCATTTCTTCAACCTTTCAAAAGGAAGATCAAGCTGCCTGACTTTTGCCAAATGTATTGTAAGATAAAATTTGTGCCTATGTGAGAAATGTCATTACGCAAAAAAATATATATCTGTGTGTATACATATATGTGTGTGTATACATATATATTCTATTTTTTGATTCAAATATCAGAATTAAGGTCCCACTTTTATTTTTTAAAATGTTCTTCCAAATGAAACTAAGCTGTTCTCTGTTCTCTTGGTTTTTTTAATAAATTCATTTTTTGAGGAAAAGCAACTCAGTGAAATTTTCTGATTGAATATGGTATGAATTCCAAATTAAGAAAGGCATTATCAGGGCAGCTAGATGGCACAGTGAACAGCACACTGGCCCTGGAGTCAGGAGGGCCTAAGTTCAAATTCGACCTCAGACTCTTGACACTTAACTAGCTGTGTGACCTAGGGCAGTTCACTTAAACCCAATTGCCTTGCCTTCCCCCCTCAAAAAAAAGGACATTATTCTTAAATGCATTGTCCCAAAATTCTTAGTGCAGTTTCAAGCTTCTATAGCTTGAATATATAAATATAAAAATTAGAATATGAAATGGCATATTGCCAATGTATATTAGCATGAAAACTCATTCTTCTGAAAGAGTATAAACTTTTAAAATATTGTAGGGTAACACACAAGCAATACATTTAAATAATATTTTATTAATAGTTTACTACTAATTGTTTTACTAATGTTTACTATTATTATCTACTAAACTGGCATGTTTACTAATTATATAATTAATATGCTTAACTAACTTAAATTTAGTTAAACATAATGTTTAACTACATTTCTAATTGTTAATCTGAAACTTTAAGTGGTACTCTACTAAAAAGAAAAACATATTATGATGATCTTTGAATGTTATAATGATAAACTGTGGTAACACTGCAAACTTGAATTAAAACAGATTCTCATCAACAGCTGATTAAAACACCTATACCAGCAGTTCTCAACCTGTGGGTAATGTTCAATCTGTAACAATGAAAATACATCCTGCATATCAGATGTTTACATTACAATTCATAACAGTAGCAAAATTACAGTTATGAAGTAGCAACAAAAACAATTTTATGGTTGGGGGGGGTCAGCACAACATGAGGAACTGTATTAATGGGTCGTGGCACTAGGAAGGTTGAAAACCACTGACCTATACCATACTATACTTTGATGACCATTTTTAATACCAACACAGTTAAAGTTAACACTAATAACATATGGGTTATCCCTCTCACACATTTTTTAAGTTACTTGATTTTTGTTATGAAAATATAAGTATTTTCTTTACTGATAAAAATAATTCATTCAAAAACATTTAGTAAATACCTATCTACTTTGTACAGAGCATAGTGAAGGAAATACAAAAAAATAAAGACAAAACTTGAACTTATAATCCTCTGGCTCAGTTCTCAATTCTTTATTACCATATTGAGTTATTTTTCAACATAATAATAGGAGATAAGGTTTGAGAATGTAATCATAGGTCCTTCTGAACTAATCACTCTGCAAACATTTAGCAGTAAACAAAAGCTGTATTAATGATACAGTCAAGATTGCCAAAGTAAAAAGTTTCTTTTAATGCAATAGTGCATGTGAAATAACATATGAAGTAAATAAATGATTCAAGAATACAGAAAATAATTGTGTGTCTCTGGAGGCAAACCAACATACATGCACACACACATATATACTACTAATTAAATGCAGATTAAGGCAATTTGGGAAAACACATAATTTGAAACATATTCAACATATTAACCAACAAGAATCTCAGAAATGGCCATCCCTTCTTAGTGTCTGTCAAGGTAAAAAGGAAAACATGCACCCTAGACTTTGGGAAAACTGATTTCAAACAGGCTGAGAGAAAGAACAATATTTTCCTTTGGTTCTCCTCCTCCTTGTCTGAGTGCTCCATAGGTTTCTTTACTAGCTCATCACACCCAAAATGTAGGCATTTCCCCCAAGGTTCTATCCTGGGCCCTCTTCTCTTCTCCCTCTGTATTTTCAGTAACCTTATCAGCTCCCATGAGTAATAACTATCATCTCTTGTTAAGTGACAGAACTACATATCCAGTTCTAGTGTCTTCTCTAAACTTCAGTCCTAGATCTCAAATTGGCTATTTGACATTTTAAACTGGATGTCCTAGAGATATTCTGAATTTAAAAGTCTAAAATTGAACTCAGCATCTTTCCTCCAAATTCAACACTCCTGCAAACCTTCCTCTATCTTTGAAGGCACCACCAAAACTCTGGTCTCACAAGTTCATATCTCAGAATAATCTTCAATTCCTCATTCTACCTACCCAATCATTTGCTACATCTCAACACTTCTACCTTCACAACATTCTTGCACAAATACCCTTCGCTGCACTTAGTCACCACTTTAGTTTGGGCCTTCATCAACTCTTGCCTATTGCAAGAGCCTCCTAACTAGTTTCCCCTGCCTCAAGTCTCTCAACACTTCAGTCCATCCAAAATAATGCTGTTAAGTAATTTTCCTTAAGCACAGATCTGACGTTACTCCATTATATAAATAACTCCAGTGGCTTCATATTGTCCCTTGAATAAAACAGAAAAACTGTTCAGCTTTTAAATTACTACACAACCTAGACCCAATCTTTCTTTCTAGGCCAGGGGTGCAGAACTTGTGGCCTTGAGGCCACATGTGGCCCTCTTAGGTCCTCAAGTGTGGCCCTTTGACTGAATCTAAATTTCACAGAACAAATCAATCCCCTTAATAAAAGGATTTATTCTGTAAAATTTGGACTCAGGATAAAGGGCATACCCAAGGACCTAGAAGGCCTTGAGGCCACAGGTTTCTCTAGGCTCACTGGACACTACTCCTCTGCTCTGAGATCCAGTCAAACCAGCCTTCTCTCTATCCTCATTTATAAAACATTCTATTTCCCATCTTCTGCCTTTGCACTGGCTATCCATTCCCACCCAGGTCTGGAATGTACCTCTTTTCTGTTAATATGCAGATCAGGTACCATCTTCTTTGTGAAATCTTTTCCGATTAACTTTATTGTGTGTATATAATATATAATATGTACTTACTGTCTCCCTAATTAGAATGTAAGCTAATCACAAGTACAGGCTATTTCATTCCTTATACTTGTATTTCTAGGTAGGTAGGATCCAATATTCTACAAGGGAAGTCAGTTCAAATGGAATAAGAAGCTCACTAAAACTAAACTCGAATGACACAAATGCAAATAATTCCAATGAGGAATGAGAAGCAGTAATAAAGAAATGAACATGTTTGCACAAATAACTCATCTATCTTTAAGGAAAAAGGCATAGGACCATTGACTGAGGCAGATGGGACAAGAGACAACAAAAAGAAGGCAAAACTACTCAACCCCTATTTTGGGTCTGTTTTCCCTGTCAAGGAGAATTATCTGCACACTGAGAAGAATTGGGGGATGGGGGGGAATTGCGGGGGTGGGGGGGAAGGGAGCCAGAGTGGGAAGGAAGCTGAAAAGCAAGATAAGTGAGAAAATAGTTAGAAAACTACTAGCTTCTCTCAATATGTTCAAATCATTTGGCCCAAATCAAATATATTCCAAAATACTCAAAGAATTTGTGGATGTAACTGCTAAGTCCACTGTCAGTGATCTTTTTCTTAAATACAATACATGCCAGACTAATCTATTGATCAAGCCTGCCAGACTGTTAAGTTGTACTTGAAAGATCATGGAATACAGAAGAGGTAACTCAAAACTAGGATAAGGCAAATAATCCTGTTTTTTTTTAAGTGGGGGGCAGGGGGGAGGGTGGTGGAAGATAAGATAATGTCTACACCTATAGGTGAGCATTACTTCAATTCCAGAGAAAATTATAGAATGGAGCATTAGAAATATAGTTGGCAAGCTTCTAGAAAAGGGATCAATGACTACAAACAGTCAGAATGTCTTCATCAAGAAGATCATACACCAGACTACCTTCATTTCCTTTTCTTACAGGATTAACAAACATGGAGATGAGGGGTATGCTGTGGACATATAGTGTACCTCAATTTTAGCAAAGCTTATGATAAAGTATCTCATACTATTCTTGTGAAGAAAGATAGAAAGATAAGGATTAGATCATACAATTATACGTATTTAGGACTGTATTAGAGAACTTCTTAACAAGAAGTCTCTATTTGAGTACCACAAGGATCTGTGCTTGATCCTGTGCTGTTTAACATGTTTATCAATGACCTGAATAAAGGTCTAGATGACATACTACTCAAATCTGAAGATGACAAAAAGCTGAGAGTGATAGCTAGTGCAGAAGATAACAGAGTCAGGATCCAAAAGGATCTTGACAGGCAAGAGAATTGGGATGAATCTAGTAAAATGAAATTCAACAGGGATAAATGTAAAGTCTTCACTATGAGTACAAAAAAACAACTTTGCAAATGTAAGGTGGGAAAGCTTGGTTATATTATATTTGTCCTAAAAAGACCTGGGGAGTTTAGTGACTTTAAATTCAATATGAGGCGCAGTGAATAGAGCACCAGCCCTAGAATCAGAAGTACTTAAATTCAAATCCGACCTCAGACACTTAACACTTACTAGCCATGTGACCTTTGGCAAGTCCCTATTAACCCCAACTGCCCTGCCTTACTCCCTCCAAAAAGCAAAAAGTAATAATAATAATAAATTCAATGCTATCAGCGTGATATAACATCTGCATTAAGAAAGGTATAGCTTCCAGATATAGGGAATAGTCCTACTGTATTCTGCCCTCATCAGATTTTATCTACAGTAGGTTGTTCAGTTCTAGGTGCCATGTGTCCAGAGCAGAGCAAAGAAGATGATGAAAGCACTTGAATTTATGTCATATGTGGATCAAATGAAGAAACAAGGCATGTGTAAACAGAAGAAAAGTCTCAGAGGTGGTACGATGCTGTCTTTGAGTATCTGCAGGGATATGATACAAAGGACGGATTATACTTACTTTTATTTGTCCAAGAAAGTAGAATCAGGAACAATAGATAGAAGTTGTAAAAGGGCAAATTTAGTCTTGATGTCAGAAAAAAAATTCCTAACAAAAGCAGAGCAAGCTATCTCCAGAGGCAGTTTGTTCCCCCTCCTTTGAGGTCTGTGAAAAGAGGCTGGACAAATACTTGTCTAGTAGGTTATAGGATCAAGTGGCCACTATGGTCCTTTCCAATCCTAAAATTCTGTGATTCTGTGCTCTTATGTCTTTTTTTTTGCACAGTTAGGAGATCTGAGAAATACCATAGACAGACATGATGGCAGCAATGATAACTTCCATTTTTATATAGCAAAAATAATGATAACTAAGGTAATTTCCATTTTGGAAGTGTATTAACTTTTACAAAGTGCCTGCCCCACAACAAATCTTGTGAAATAGGTAGTACAAGTATTATCCCCATTTTACAGATGATCATCAGTTTTGAGCCTCAAAGAAAATAAGCAGTTTGCCCATGGTTTACATAATCAGCAAGCAAAGCAGCTTTATAAAGTCAGCACTTTATAAAATCCTTTAAGATTTATGAGGTGCTTTATTCTCCCTGGATTTCAGGAAGGAATTAGACAAAGTCTTTCATGATATACGTAAAGATATGTGGCTTAATAAAAGTACATTTCAAATGGAGTCCCACAGAGGTCTATCCTTACTCCTGTTCAACATTTTACTGGGGACTTACGTTAATTTGTTAATCTACTTTATGAAGGACAGCAAACTAGGACAGATAGCTAATACACTAAATAATAGAATCAGAATACAAAAAGATTTATAGATGAGGAAAATGATGAGACATAATAATATTAAATTTAATAGTGACAAATGTAAAGTACTGTGCTTAGGGATATAAAATTCATAATTATATGAGTATAATGTGGCTCAACAGCAATTCATACAAAAACAATGATAACCTATAGGTTTTAATGGTCTATGAGCCCAATGTGACTGAACAGTGGGACACAGCAACCCAAAAAAGCTAATATTATATAAGCATAGGATCCAAAAGCAGTAAGTTAGAAACTCCAAATACTCTTCCCTTAACAGATAACATTTCAAGTATTAGTTTAGCCCATTATGTTATTTTATTTTTCCCTTACCAAGGTATCTTATATTAATAATAATAACAACATATAATAGAAGCCTGTGCTAGCTTATCTCAACATACCTTGGAATAGATGCTGTAAATATCCCCATTTTATAAATGAAAAAACTTAATCTCAGCAAAATTAAATGAGCTGCCCAGGATCACACAAGTACTAAGTGTCTGAAGTAGGAACTGAATCCAGGTCTCCCTGATTCCAAATCCAGAGCTGTACTTAATTAATTGTGCTGCCTCTGTGTATAATTGCCCCCAGTAAAATGTAAGCTCCATGACAGAAGGGATAATTTTTTATCTTGTTTTCATATTTCCAAGAGGGAACGCAGTGCCTTAATGATAGAAGGTACTTGATGAATTAAATTAGGACAGTTTTCTTCCTAGTGCTATTTTGTACCAGAAGCAATTAGTATCAAACACTTGATTCTAGATGTAGTCCCCAATCTTCAATGAAATCAGAGAAAATCAGTAGGAATGCAACCAAGTCTTCTATGCCATTCTGTTCCATCCAAAGAAAGTGAATCATACATCCAGGAATGGAGTGACATTCTAATAGAACTATATCATGAACAATCAAATAACAGCTCTACCTAACTTTTAGAACAATTACCAAAAGTCTTTTTTTCCTTTTGAAACTTCTGGAACTTACTGTATATATTAATTTGCACTAGATATACATACTTGTAAAAGTCTCATTTTTATATTTTACCAACAATACAATACTTTGGAATATATAAGCCCAAAATATTTACAAATTTCAGGAAGGTTGATAAGCAAAAACATATAATGGGTTAAAAAACAAAAGGACCTGTTTTCTATTCTTCTCTAACCTATTAACTTTCCAAAACTATCAGATTAACCCACTAAGGAAATTTTAATAGAATCCTGTTAATATATAATTGCCACTTTTTAACTTTTTATTTATAATCCAAGAATTAAAAAATTAATTCAACTAAATAATGCAAACCTAGAGGAAAATAAGTTAAAATGACATATACCACATATGTAATTTTAAATGATGTCACTATGCTGAAATGTTTGTACTACAGACAAAAAAAAAGTCTTCCACTGAAAGCTTAGATATGGTCAATTATGACAAAATAATGAAGCTGTTATTAATCCAATTTTATTCTAACTTCATCTCTAATATAGAATTATATTTAAATTCCTAAATTTGCTCCCCCCTTACAAATCAGCTATTTTAAAAAACATTCTGTTAGCTGGGTTTAAAACCTACTTTGAGAGATATCAGAATTTTTTTTATTAAACACATGTAAAATACATAATCAAGGATGTGTAATTTCATTGGTGTGGGTACTCCCTCTACTGACACAGATCTCAACTTCTCTAAATTTTTAGCAGTTTCTAAGAGTAGTTGTCACCAAAATATTCATCACCCTTTTTCTAACTCGGTGATGGGTCTCTCAAACTGTAGATTGGTTCCTGAAAGACAGACACACTCATTTATATCCCTAGGCCTATTCATGAGGCTTTATGAAGGTGCTTTCCATCTTAGAAGAGCCTGTCAAAGCTTGTAGTCTGCCAGTAGACTTTTAAGAACCTAGTTCACTTCCATACCACAAGAGGCATCAATGGAGAACTTTAAAGGAATTAAAAATATATAACTGTGTAAATATATACCTTTGTGTATACATATGCATGTATACATGTATGTGTAGATAGATATAGATACTGGCTTGTACTATTAAAAAGAAAATATAACATTACATTTATAATCATGCTTAAAGTTATTCCTATCTTTGTTATCTCTTCCTAATTTTACATTTTTTAAAGCAAATTTAAAAAGGAAAAAAATGCTCAATTCTTCTTGTCTTTTAAATTTTTTTCAGTATAGTAAGCACTGATTAAATACTATTAATGAAAGGCAAAACTTCAAGATACATAATGTATAGTATATTTTTAAAAATACATATAGATGCGAAATTAGTCAGTTGAAGGAAAAGGCCGATGCCAGCTATTTGCTACAAAGTTAGGAATACTCATGTTGTAAGTTATTACTAAATGTATTTTTAAATGTTTATTTTACTTGAACTTCCATTTCAAGAAACTATCGATTCTTGAAGAGCTACATATACTAAAAATACAGCACTCTGTCTAGGAATTAGAAAAAATACATGCCTCAAGTAATAATTGTAAATGATAATATTATTTGGTAATGTTTAATGTTTATTTCACAAAGCACTGTATAAGCATGATGCAAAAAGGACATACAAGTATTCGTTCCACTATTAAAGACAAAGAAGCTGAGGTTCAAAGGTTAAAAGTCTCAGCTATGGTCTCCCAACACATACATTTTAGAGTAGGAACTCAAACCTGTCTTTCTGGATCCAAGTCCACTGTTCTTTCAGTTATACTACAAAGTAGCCTACATCATAACATTATTCAACTACATTAATTCAGTTTCAATAGGAAAAAAAAGATACAGGTAGAATCTAAATGACCCAATAATAATTTCAAACAGCAGTAAGTGGCACCTCCTTTTTACCAACAGTTAATAGCCATTACCCCCTTCTACTGAAATTCTAGATAGAGGGTAACAGCTTTCCTGCTAAAGTCTTCAATAAAAGGTTACACTCTAACAGCTGGGCATTTTAAAACTTACCGTCATTCTGGCTTTTACTCTTCATTTCTTCCTTCCATGATGGAATGTCTTTCAAAGGAACATAATCCCTCAGGTATTCTTTGCGTCTCTCTTCCAAGGTCATCTTCAGTAAACGTTCTTTTAAAAAAATGCAAATCATCATTTTTATTTTTTAAACTTCAAAACTTAGTATTATTTTGCATTAAACTTTTGAAAATGTAAGTGGCTTTATGAAAACATTGAAGTGCTCTTGAGTAACACGCCCACAATTTTAAGTATTAAATAAAATTTAATAATGCTTAAGTATTAAACAAAATAAAGCATAATTTTAAGTATTAAATACTTGGCAAATTATAGAATTTTAGAGCTGAAAGAAATTTTATAATAAATCTCATTTTGTGGAAAAACTGAGGCCTAAAGAGATTAAGTAACTTGCCCGTTTTCTTTCCACTGTTGATAAAACCGGGTCACTTTGCTCCAATCAAGAGACTTTGCACATATACCATGCTGCCTCTCAATTTTTTTGGACTGATTAAGAATAAAAGCAAAATAAATTTTATTCTAGAAGAAAAATATTAGCCAATGTTCATTAACATCCATGTTTAGTTGAGGAAGATTACTTCATGCTATTCTTTTTAAAATATAAAGAAAATATAAAAGTATTTACAATGCTTAGCTATTGTTGAGGTCTGGGAAGATGATCTGTACCTGTGATTTCATGGGTTTCGGGAACTCTAATTGAAGAAATTCCCTCTACCAATGTAAACCAGCAATTCCTCTGTAATGCAAGATTCTTAGTAAGTTATCCAGGGCACCCTGCCCATTGTCACAGAGTTAGAATGTCAGAGACAAGATTTGTACTTAGGTCCTGACTACAAGGCTGGATTTCTATCTACTATATAGAACACTGCCTCTCACTGTTCAGGTTCAGAAAAGTTACAACTAACTGGTTTTATAAATGTTAGTCATAACTTAAAGGAATGGCATCTGACATCTTTTCTACTGTAGTCATTTAAAATTCTAAATGAGAAAACAAAAATAATAAAGGAAACAAAATATCAAAAGTAAAACCATCTGCAATTATAAAGAAGATAATTCACATTGGAAACTTGAAATTATAAAACATATTTAGATAAAATGTAAGTTATCTACCTCCAATGTAATGGGTCTTTTAAGATAAAAGTTCAAAAATGCAAAGTCCAGGACATTAATTTACCGATACATGGACTTGAGAACTTTAACTCTTTCTTTAAACAAGGAAATACATTTCAATAAATATATTGACTACATAGGAGTATAAGGGGCTACTTCAGTATTATGTAAAACTTATTCTTAAAAAGCAAAGCAATTCACTTCTTAACAAACACTGTCCACATGAATCACCAAAACAGGCTCCATGTAATCTAAAACAACAATCCTGGCAAGCAAACGACCTACTAGACACCAAGTTCAAGTAAGTTTATATGGGGTCTCATCATTTCAATTTCAACATTACTTCATAATTCAACAACTTTAAACAAAAAAATAATATATTTTTCTAGCAGGATGACTATTGAAAGTGCATAAATATCATCTACTCTTTTGTATTAATTGAGGTATTAACAACTCTCAGAAAGGGAGGTCTCACCACTTTGGAGTGTAACTTAATTAACACATAAGTAATCTGATAGTAGCTACTAAGATAATTCATCAACATAATCACTTACATTAAAGACCTGAAGCTACAAAATTTCTTGTGAAATAAAAATTACAAGCATAACAGCTAATTTAGCTTTGGCCCACATGAACTTTTATTATTATATGCCATCATGATTGTGCATTTGTTTCTTTATGATTTTATAACCTAGTTACCTTACTCTCTACGCTAACAGAAACAAATAAAAGTCAGGGAAAAAGAAGTTTTAAAACATCTGCTATTCATTTATACCTGTGTGGCTATTAAAGGACAATAATATATGGTGTGGAGTCATTTAAAGTTGGGAAACTATTTTTTTTGTTATGATGGAAAATAGGTATTGAGTAATCACTTCATTTTAATCAAAATATGTAACAAAAATTTTTTTCAACTAATATTCAATCATTGCTATTAATATCTTAGAATCATGAATAAAGATTTTTAACAATATGTAAAACAAAGGTATAAATTCTGTCTTTCCAAAAGGGTTATATGCTGTAGTTAAAATAATGATTACCTCCCCCCAAAAAAATTGCTACCAACTAAAGTTACCAGAGTTGTCTAAGATTTACTAAATTATTTTCCAGTGTTTTATTATGACACAGGCTTTGAGTCTTACTGTCATAATCAGTAATGAAATTTATTGGAAGGCTAGCTTTTTTAGTATTCTAGTTGCCTATAAAAAAAACATCATACCATAAAATGACACATAAGCTAAAGTATTTTAGAGATCCTTTTTCTAAGGTTGTAGTTCTATTTTGTTGCATTAAAACATATCTAATTTTGACAGGATTTGTTTTGGCCCATAATTCTCACAATGGCCTTTACTAAAATTCTAAAAGGGAGGGAGGGTGAATGCCTCCCAGTGGTGCTGTGTGAGAAAGACTCTATGGAGTTCTTTTTTCAGTTTAAATCTCTTTCTTATCTCCTTTGTTTGCCCTTCTTGCTCATAAGGACTGGGACTTGAAATAGAAGTCTCCGGTTTTTAGGAAGCAGTTTACGAGGTGTTTAACTTTCCATTTATTCATTGCTTAAGCTTCCCACAGAGAATGTTCTATACATTTAGACTACCTTACAGGATGATATGCTGAGAACAGTAGCACTACAGGTATGTTTTTATATTTTTGCAAAAAAGGAAAGAAGGGAAAGGAAAGAGAAATGAAAAGGAAGAGTATGTCAAAGAGTGTGCTTTGTATAAAAATATACTTTCCTGCAACATCATTTACCTTTTAAAAAGATATACAAAACGATCACTATAGGTAGTTGATATTTTAAACACAAAATCAATGACACTGACAATATTGGCTGATTTGGATAAGCTTTGATACACACAAATGTTAGAGAGTCTGTCCAAGACAGTGACATAAGTAATAAGAGCTTACTCCAAGAAACTTTATCAATGGGGGTCAGAGAAAGAAAAACACATATGAACAAGAAAAAAAAAAAAGCACAGATTGCTTTCAAGCTATTTATCCTATACTGACCCCACAGTCTGGGGTCAACTTTACATCATACATACTTATCTATTTAGGAGTGCCCACCCAGTAGAAATAACAGCCTAGCTTCAGTCAAGTCAAATGGGATAGGGAGGAAGGACAAAACTACAAAGGTGTTGTCATTTTATGCCAATGAAAAACAAGGACGGGACAGGTCGGGGAAGGTGGAGAGGGAGGTGAAGTGGGAGCTGGAGAAAATAGCAGCCACCACTGGCAGGTGACAGTCAGGTCGGCACGTGCAGGTGGATGTGCGAAGGTCCCAGCTGAGGCTGGAGGTGGGGGAGGAAAGGGGGGGAGGGGGAGAGAAGAGGATAAAATCCCAACCTGGAAGGATGGAAAGGAGAAGAAAGACACAAACACTTGAGACCAAGGTGCGCGAGCAGTCTGGGAAGACAGGAGTGGGGGCTGTGTGTGTGTGTGTGTGTATATGTGTGTGTGGGTGTGTGTCCGTGCACGTGTGTGTGCACACTCGTGTGTGCATGTAAGGGGATGGGGGCGGGGGAGGGGGGCACCACAAGCAACAGAAAGCTCGAGCAGAGGAGGAAGCAATCAGAGAAGAGGAGGGACGGCAGCCCAAGCGGAGGGCGGCACGGCAATCCCACCCCCCCACCCCTCCATTTACCCACAACCATAAGCCACCCCAAGAAAATAAAGGGGCTGGTTACCTTTCTCCTCTTTCCACACCTTTTTCTTCCTGTTGCTGGGGTACATGTTGCCGTGGGGGTGGCTGGCTTTGAACTGCAAGTTCCCCAGGCTCACAAGAAAAAGGGGGGGGTGTGTGCGCGCGCGGGGTGGGAGGGGGAACTCGGGGAAATCCAAAAAGTGAAAGAGTCTCTGCCCCCCCCCCGCCCGCAGCCGCCGCCGCCGTCCCCCCTTCCTCCGGCTCTCCCTTCCCCGTCTCCTCACTGCTTCTCTCCTGCCTCTGGCTCCGGTTCCGATTCCCCCTCGAAAGAAGCCTCGGGAGCTGCAACCGCTACAGCAGCTGCGGCGGCGGCGGCAGCAGCACCAGCGGCGGCGGCAGCAGCCCCTCAAAGCCTGTCAACTAGGTCACGCCTCGCTCTAACCTAACACCCTCGCAAAGGCTCCGCCTCCCAGCAGCTGGGCGACGGCGCCTCCCATTGGCTAAATGGTCCGCCAGTCTCTCCTCTCTCCCCACCGCGGGCAGGGGCTTCGGCCCCATGGCGCAGGCGCAGGCGCAGGCTCCCCATCCCTACGTTGTGGACGCTAGAGAACAGGGAAAAAGGAGAAAAGAATAGGGAGGCGGGCGGAGGGGGCGGAGTGAGTGAAAGGAGAGAAGCAAAAGAAGGGAGTGGGGAGGGACGGGGCGGAGCCAGAGGGAGGGCTGCGGTGCCTCCTTTGCCTTGGGAAAGTGTTGGAGAGTTGACCTTAGAATGCTGCTTACAAGGAATATGTGGGCTTGATGGATGACAAGCGACAGAGCAGAAAGATTATCAGAAATATGCAATTCATTTAGCATTTACTCAGCCTCTACAATGCAAAAAGCGCTGTGCTAGGGGCAGGATATGCGAAAATGGAGACTGGTCCAGTCCCTGCCCTCAAGGAGCTTCTCTTCCACTCCATAAGGGCTTATTCTGGGAAGCAAACCAAGAGACAGGGCAGAACATATGAAACATGTACATCCTTGTACTAGCAACTATACTAGCAACTGGCCTCGAAGCCAGGAAGTCCTGAGTTCAAATATCTATCTGTCTTTGACGCTGAGGGTGAATTACCAACTATTCAGTTTACCAAAGTTTGTTTCCTCATTTACAAAATGGGGATAATACTCATAGGACTGTCCTTACAGGATTATAAGGATTGAAAGAAAATATATATAAGGCATTTTATAAACATTTTAAGTGCTATCTAAATGAGAGATAACATGTAGTGATTAGGAAGCTGTTCTAAAAAAAAAAAAAAGGCCAGGAAGATCTGCATTCAAAAACTATGTCTGACCCATGTTGGCTGCATGACCCCGGGGAAGTCATATAACTTCTCAGTGCTAGTCTAGGTGACGCTCCAAACCTGAAAGGTGATGAGGTACTTTGCATCAGTAAAGGAAATAACCTCTTCCCTAGTTTGCTATACCAATGAAATCACAGGTCTAGTCTTTTTCTATTTGTCAAACATTGTTATGACATTTGGGCCTAGGTGTCAAGTCATTTATTATTTATTAAGGAACTGCAGCTTGCCTTACAGTTCAGGATGGAGGGAGGTTACAAAACTGCCCAGTACTTGAACAGAAGGAAGCTGGAGTAAACCCACTCAGGCATTAAACTGTTCAGATGATAGAATCGTAGATTTAGAACTGGAAAGGACCTGAGAGGTCATCCAGTCCATTCCTCTCATTTAGTATATTATGTTGGGTATTTCATATCTAGAAGGAAGGGGAAAGGTGATTCAGGGATTTCCTTAGGACCTATATAGATGGGAAATCTTGTGGCACTGGTTTATGGAGTAATCAAGGCAGTAATGTAGGAGATGAGACAAATGGATAAGACAAATGGTGACACAAGGAAAGACACAAAAGATACCACTTTTATAAATGTACATTTTTAATGCCATAAGGTTCTGTTCAAAGGGGCCTATAAGTATTTATATAAAATTAATTATCTGTCATAGAGAAGAGGCTCAAAGTCTATAGAAGACCAAAAAAAGGCAAACTTTTTAAACTTTGTTTCCCCTAAGTACTAAATTCCTTTTACTTTTCTTAAGAAGGGAGACACCCAGCAAAGGTTGAAATAATGGGGAAGCTTATCAAAAAAATTAACAAATATATATTTTTATTAAAAATTTCATTGAAATGATCTGGAAGATATTGTTGGCACAATGACAATTGTACCCCACATCCAT
>JAQQSW010000117.1:56851-92683 GCA_028646575.1 Pseudocheirus occidentalis
AAGGAAGGAAGGAAGGAAGGAAGGAAGGAAGGAAGGAAGGAAGGAAGGAAGGAAGGAAGGAAGGAAGGAAGGAAGGAAGGAAGGAAGGAACCAATTGAACTAGCAGTCATTTCAGTTTAGCAGTGTGCAATGGTAATGGGAATTTGAAGATCTTTCCTGATCCTTAATAAACCTAAGGGAATTTGAAGACCTTTTCTGCTTTGAAACTATACCCTTCGCTCTAATAGGCTGAATATAACCACATGGAGCCTGTGGTGGGAGGAGTTTACTGAAGCGGGGGAGCAGAGCCCACAAGAAGTTGGGAGTCAGAGCAGCTAGATACAGTGGGACACATCTAAGGGAGACAGTTGGGCTTGTGAGTAAATGTTAGTTTGTGGGCAGGCTAAAGGATACGGTGTCTCTCTGTGCTATTGTGGCTTATTAACTTCTTTGTTACTATGATGGAATTAGCTTACTGGTTTGGGGATTCAGTTTTCTGATGTCTGAATAAAATTTGCTTCTGTTTTCTATATGAAGTCTGTTATATGTTGTGATGGAGCACTATACAGGCATATTTATAGTGACCTTTGGTGCTGTGAATATTGCATTAGTGCTACACAGTGGTCCAGCCAAGCAGAGGAGGGTTTTCCAGGTCTGAAACTACCTTGAAGAGTTAGACTCTTACATAAACACAAGAGAGGCAACAAGAGGGAAATAGAACTCTGAGGCAGTGCTACATAACCTCCCCTGAATTGGGCAAAGATACTGAATCAGGAAAAACCAATACATCAAGCCAAGAGCAGAGGAAAACACACCAAGATCACACTAAAGAAAGATACAAACTAACATGGGTACAGAAAATAAGCCACTCTAGGAAAAAGTCAATTTCAAGGATTATGACCCTTTGCAGAAAGAAGTATAGTTTATGGACTATATGAGGGCAATGCCCATCTGAGCCTAGTGCAGAACTATACCTAAGGGGAACTTTATGAGGAGTCTATGAAGAGAAGAAAAGGCTTCCAGTAACCTGGAACTGTGAGTTTCAAAGATTGAATTGATCTTTAATCTACTGACCTTCAACTGACCCACAACCAAAGGTTTTGGTTTCCAATAGGATACAACTAACTGAATGCAGTATCTGCCTCCAAATCTGAGACACACACTGAGAATAAATTAGACATGCCAAGGGAACTGACCACTGAGGGCAGAAAATGCCAACTACGGACTGAAGAAAGAACTTCCAGTAACCAAGAGTTGTGACCTTACTCTTTGGTTATGTGTATTCTCTGCATGTGTGCCTCACTACCATCTTACTTTAAGATTTGTCACACTATCCCTAGGAACCTTGTATATGCAAAGGGAGAATGCACCCCCAGTTTAGAAGGGGATGTTTTGTGTTAGCTACTCTTGCTAGTTCACCTTAGTAAATAGTTTTTGTAAAAGGTAATTAATTCTACTTGACTGATTGTCAATGAAAAGCACACTGTTTAGGACTCATAAGTAACAATATAAAAAACTCCCAGCCCTCCATGAAGAGAGTAGTTTTCCTCTGCAAACCAAAGTGTAAATTAAGGGCATTATGCCAGAGAGAATGCAAATACTATATGGACAGCAGCCAGAATAATTGGGGGTCCTTTATTTTCAAGGACCTAATAAAGAAATTCTTCATCTAGCACTCTCACTCTTCAATACCTTAGTTTTCAGGTGCAGAATTGAGAAAAATTAGTACTTTTTTCTTTTGCTTTTAGACTGTAATTGGATAGTCTTTTCCAGTGTAATTCTTTACAAGTCAAATAAGTTCCTTTTTGAGATTAACTCTTGCTTGTTTGAATATTTATGGATGGGTATTGTGATTCTGTACCCCTTTATTCAAGATTATCCAGGTACTTCAGTCTACCTATAAAACACACTGTTCTAGCCCATAAATGTTTCTGCTTGCCTTATTGTCACATGAGTCCAAAGTATTTGTCTGAGAGTCTTATGGACTTGCAGGTCTATAGAATGAGGCTTGTCTACTGATTCGGAAACCTCAAATGATCAACCCTATGCGCATAATTCATTTTAAGAGCTTTACACTTCTTTGGCCTTTTTTTTTTTTTTTTTTTTTACTTTTCTTTTCTTTCTGAGTTAACCTGCTTATCCTGGTGAGTAATGAGTTGGAAACTCCATTTAGATTGCCCTCATGCATTGGAGGCAGCCTTTACAGAAATTTCATTTGCCCTAACTAAAGGAATTCAGAGGAATTTTTTTTGTCTGGACCACTGTAGTGTCATCTTACATATGAAAAGTATCACTGGCTATAGTTTGGTACACCTTGTATGGAAAGGGACACTAGGAAGTATTTTGTCTAGACCTCCAATTAAGTTGTCTTGTATGTTAAGAAGAGTCCTGGAAGTTTTTTCACTCTGGATAGTTTGATTTCTCACTTAATCGTGAAACAGGAGCAAGGGGGAGAGAAGGTAATTTTTAGTTACCTCAAGGTTCTTAATAACTCTCATAAATGACCCATACCTATTCTAGAAGTTCTGTCTGGACTAGGCTTTCACTCTGAGGATGGAAGCTTGATTTCTTCTCTTTTTTTTGTTGTTACTTTGCATCACAGAAAGTCTTTTTTGCAAGTGCCAAGGCAGGCAGCAACCCATTAGATTTTTGTAAAATGATACATTTCTTAATTTGTATGACCATGTGTTTGAAAATATGGATGAATGTTATTTTCCCGTTTGTTTATGAACTGTGCCACATGGACTTTTCTGAAACTCTTTAGTACAAGGCATTGGAAAAAGACAATGCTTGAACCTCCCCCAAGTCAATAAAGTGCCATCAGGATTTGGGACTATGGACTTTGCCCAAAACACCCAGTAAATTTGCAAAAGAATCACTTAATCCATTTGAAAGGATCATAGGACTTTTGGCCACTGGATGATACCACACAGGAAACCTCCTGTAATTAATTGAGATTAAGTGGGCAATGTACAAATAGAGTCATCAGTCCAGTAGCAGGTTCAGTTTAGCAATGGACCACTCAAGTGGTGATGGACTACAGACTCTTGGGAGAGCGTTACTAAAATGGTCTATTAAAAAACAATTGGTACACAACAGTTTCCTTTCCCCTTCCTCCTTCCCATACCTCTCTTCTGGGCTCCAAAGGTCAGTGCCTTGGAAGAGTTCAGACCTTTTTGCATATAGTGGGAGGCAGTAAGGAAGAAACTGAACCTAGAAAGAATGTGACACTCCTCCCTTTCTTTCCCCTCCTCCAAATTTGACCATATCATCAAAAATACTGGTCTAGGAAAAGCCAGGAGAAGAAGGAAACACAATGAAGACATACTGAGGATAAACACAAACTAAGGAAGCTTCATAGGATAAATTGCTCGAGGAGAAAGGTATCTTTAAGGAGAATAATCCTTTGTACCAGAGAGAAATGCAGTTTATGAATTTTTTAAAGGCACTGACCTTTGGAGCCTAGCAAAAAACTACACCAAAAGGAAATTTAATGCCTCTCAATACCATTTTACTCCAAGTTTGAATCCAAACTTCCCCTGACTCTGTATATATTTGGCAGAGACTGTGTCACAATGTGGGGGGAAGGGGGAGGAGAGATAGGATGGGGAAGGAAAGATGTGTACCAATTGTTTTTACTAGACCATTTTAGTAAATACCTTTGCTAAATTGAGGATATTGTTTGATCATCAATGGGAAGCACTCAAGTGAGAGGTTATGATAATACTAGAAACCCAGGTCATCAGGATTTCTATTAGGACCTCAAAAGAAGCAGTCAACTCATCCTCCTCTGGGGAACCCAATGAATGAGTGTGGGTTTGTTACAGTAGCCCAATATGGGCAATACAATTATATGTAGCATCTGGGGAAAACCCTTCCAATTAACATATATTACCACAACTTCAAAGCACTTTATAAGTTGCTGTTCATCCTTCATTTTATAAGGGGATCAGTGACATCACAGGGTGATGTCTTGACTTGCCCATGAACTGGATTTAAATGAAGTAGAGTTGCACAAAGTCAGTTCTCTCTTTCAGAGTCATTGAAGTCCAGTGGCAAGATTAAAATCAAGATAACTGATGATGACCCAGGATGTAATGAATGACCTTGGCATCTTCAATGTCTGAGAAAGCTCTAAGCACTCCACAGTATCTACTTCAGCCACCTCCATGGCCATTGGAACAAATTGTTCTCATCTACCTGTTCCACAAGGGGAAGTCTTTCAGCATGCTTGGGGTAGACATTCTCCTACCTCTCAGATGAGTTTGAGGTCTGTAGGTTACCCTCAACCTGTCTTTGAGTCAGTTTTACCACAGTGTAGTTACTGTGCGTGCTATAGGTATACAATGACAGTTGGAGTCAGAGGTAAGAGTTGGGGAGGCATCTATACAGACACACCTGAGAGAATATTGTGGGTTTGGTTCTGGACCACAATAATAAAGAGAATATCATAATAAAGTGAGTCACACAATTTGTTTGGTTTCCCAGTGCATATAAAAATTATGTTTACACTATAACATAATTCATTAAGTGTGCAATAGTATTATGTCTAAAAATGTATATACATTTATTTATTGCTAAAAAAAATGCTAAGTATCATCTGAGCCTTCAGTAAGTCATCATTTTTTTTGCCTTAATTCATGGCTACTGACTGATTAGGGTGATGGTTGCTAAAGGCTAGGATGGCTATAGCAATTTCTCAAAATAAGCACCAATAAAATGGCACCAATAAACTTTTTCTGTGTAGGGGTGCCACAAACCTTCAATTTGTAAAAATGAAACAAAAAACAAAACAAAACAAAAACCACCATGTTATCTGTGAAGTACAATAAAGCAAAGTTCAATAAAATGAGGTATGCTTGTAAAATGGCAATAATCCTCACATTATCTATTTCACAGCTTCATTGCTTTCAACAAAAAGAGCTCTGAAATTTGTAAAATGATTTACAAATGTGAACTATTTTTTAAAATAAAATATAATCTTGAAAAACTTGAAGTGTGAGCAAAAATATTCTACTTAAAACCAGAGGGAGAAACTAGAAGGGAAAAAAAGATTGTAGTGGAATGAAAGGAGGAAAGAAGAAATTATAGATGATATAAGGAAGATTTTCTTAACAATTAGGGCTATTCAAAAATGGAAAGGGTTATCAATCAACCATCATCCTAACAGATGATCTTTAAGCAACAGTTAGATTATCACTTATTGGGTATACTTTTAAAAAATTATTCTAAATTTAAACACAAAAACAAAACCACGAAGAAAATAAAATATGAAACCATGAGTTTACATTTCATACCTCTTGCTTTAAAAAAAAGTAAAGTATAGGAATTCCACATTTACTTTCAAATTGTCTTGTTTGTCTATACTTCTTTCTGAACTTCCTTCTGTATTCCGTTGTGCATTTTGAATAATGTTTCATTGGCCTTTTTGAAGGAAGGGAGGAGGGAGGAGGCATACATTACTGCTAATTGGATAAAATTTTAAAAGAGCTAATTTTTAAGATTTTGGTTGGATTAGGTGGTCTCTGAGGCCAACTCTGACAATCTATGCTTTGTTGTTTTGTTCTTATAGCTTCTTCTTTGAGAACAATAAATCTGTTTTTGTTTTATGATAATGCACATTATCTTGAACAATGTCAAGTCAATAAATATTGTCTTGTCTATGATGCCAACAATGCTGAAAACTGGTGTTGAATGACATTCAGGAGAGCAGAATAATGAATTCAATTTGAACGGATTGTAAAGAATTGTGAAACTTGGAGAAAGAAGGCCATTTCAGAGACTGAAGCAATCTACGTGCTATCGTTCTTTTCCATGTTTGGTTTTCTTTCTTTTTTCCCCATTGTTCACTCCATTGGTTATAGCCCTTTTATACAACCAGACTAGTGTCCAATGTGAAAATATCTGCAGATCATAAACTTGACTGCATGCCACCACAGGGGGAGGAGAGGGAGGGGAGAAAATTTGAAACTCAAGGGATTGTGGAACTGAGTTTTGTAAACTAAAAGTAAATAAACAAATCCATTTTTTAAAAAAAGATGTTACTTTTTTTAAAAAAGGCCATTTCAATGACCTTTGGGATCAAGAGCCTAAGAAAATTAGAAAAGAAGCCTATAAAATTTTAAATTTCAAATACGGCACACATCTGCTTTTGCATTCCTCATGTAAACACTGTAAAGTCTATGTAAGCTCCCTGAGAGAAGGGACTATCAGTTTTCAATGAGTAACTTCAAACTTTAAATCTTAGAGAGTTATTTTAGGTGCTAAGAGGTTAAGTGACTTGTCCAGGGTCACATAACCAGTAAGTGGAAATTCAAAGGTTGAAAACAGGAAATCTAAGGCCTTAGTCCCTTTTTATCCAATATTCCTGCGGCCTTTCCTGATCTGCATTATAACAAGTGCTTAATAAATGTATGTTGAATTTAATTAAATTTAATTTCTGTAGGTCCAAAATGTTTCAACCAGCTCTATTCCTTAGATGCCAAGAATGCTCCATGCATGGAATAGTTTGCCTGTCAGAACTATGGATAAAAGAATAACTTATGGCCAATCAAGAATTAGAAAGCATTTCAGGATGTAAAATGGATAATTTTAATTACATTAAGTTCAAAAGTTATTGTAAAAACAAAACCAATGCAGCCACAATTAGAAGGAAAACAAAAATTAGGAGAAATTTTTACAGCAAGTTTCTCCAATAAAAGTTCCATTTCTCAAATATATCAAGAATTGAGTTAAATTTATAAAAATATGAGTCATCCTGCAATTAACAAATGGTCAAAGGCAGTTGTCAGAAAAAGAGATTCAGTCTATAGTCGTGAAAAAAACAATTTAAATCATCATTTATTATAGAAATACAAATTAAAACCATTCTGAGATACTACCTTACATGCATCAGATTGACTAATGTGACAGAAAAGGAAAATGACAAATATTGGAAGGGAAGTAGAAGAATTGGGACACTAAGGCAGTTTTGATGGAGTTGTGAACTGATGACTCCACCATTCTGGAAAGCAACTTGGAACTATACCCAAAAGGCTAAAAAATTGTGCTTACCTTTTGACGCAACAGTACCACTTTTAGGTCTGTATCCCAAAGAGATTTTTTTAAAAGAAAAACACTTATATGTACAAAAATATTTATGGGAGCTCTTTTTGTGGTAGCATAGAAATGGAAATTGAGGGCATGCCCATCAACTGGGGAATGGCTGAACAAGTTCTGACTTTAGTGGAATACTATACTATAAGAAATGAGCAGGATGCTTTCAGCAAAACCTGGATTTACATGAATTGATGCAAAGTGAAGTGAGAAGAACCAGGAGAGGGTTGTACACAGTAAATTGCAATACTGTAAGATGATCAATAGTGACTGATTTAGGTATTCTCATTCTCAGAAATAAAATGATCCAAAGATAACTCTGAAGGACTTATGGGGGAAAATGCTATCTACCTCCAGAGAAAGAACTGATGGAGTCAGAACACATGTTAAAAGCGTACTTTTATTAAACTTTATTTTTCTTGGATTTTTAAAAAACTTTCTTTCACAACATGGCTAATATGGAAATATGTTTTGTATGATTACACATGTGTTCTCTATGACAAATTAATTGTTTTCTCAAGGAGGAGAGGAGGGAGAGAATTTGGAAATCAAAATTCAAAAAATGAATGTTGTGTTACATGTAATTGGAAAAATTTTTCATTTTAAAAATCAAAGGATATGAGTCTAAAAAAAGAATAGCACTCCACTTGCTCTAAATATACATATATACATATATACACATATATGATATGGAGATACATATATACATAAACATTTATATTCATTTTTTATTTCTGCTCCCTAAGGGCACCCTAATGCTGGCTAAAATGTCCAGCTGACTGTCAGACAAAGTTATTTTTGGCTTTGACTTCATTATCCTTTGTTCCAGGGACACCTCAGAAAATGAGCAACTTATAGGAGAGGATAAAAGTTTCCATCTAGAGAAGAATAGGAAGAATATATAGTCTACTCTTCTTGTCTTATAACTCAGATAGGATGGATAGCAGGATGTGTTCAGATCACAGTATCGTAGGATCCTAGATTTTGAATTGGAAAGTGGCTTTAAAGGGCATTCAGTATAACCTTCCCCCTCAATTTACAGATAAGTAAGACCCAGAAAGGTTAAGTGATTTTCCTAAGGTCACAAAAGTAGTAAGGGGCAAAGTCATGATTTGAAACAAAATCTTCTGACTACAGCATGTCCAGTGTTCTTTTATATTTTCCCAGCTTTTACTGATAATGAACATCCCTGTATTTTAAAAAGAGGAATTTCCATTAGCTAATGGAAACCAGGTTAATGGAAGCACTGGGGTCTATCCTACCTGTGACCCTTCTACCCACTACAGCCAGAGGAGCGTCAAGATATGGCTGCCTCACACCCAAGCATCAGCTTTGATTCCGGGTTGACAGTACATTCCTGGCATCCCATTGGCCCAGAAGGCAGGAAATGGTTGCTTAGCAACATGCCTAGACCCCACAGACTTAGGAAGAAAAAACCTATGGGCTAGTCTCTTATCTGCCTGTCTATGCTATTGGAAGGAGGAATAGCAGTAGGGCTCAAGGTGCTGCTGCTCAGGAAGATGAAACTCCTGTTCCTGTTGATAGAGATGTGGATGATTGTTGAGCTCACAGTAAAAAGTAGGTTCTTCACTCCTTATTTGGGGTCCTCATGGATTATGATCATATCTGTAACTATAGCACAATAGGTCGAGGTTAGACTACAAAACTAAAAGTCAATGTATAGCAATTAACTTATCTCTTGGAAGCAAACAACAAAAAGTAAAAATAATGGACAAGGAGATGACACTCAATCTCAACAATAAATGGGAGGAAGAACATCAGGGAAAAACTCTAAAACAGTAGAAAAAGGAGAGAAGACCTTAAGAAGAGCATTTTAGAATGAATGGGGGAAGCTTAGGCCAGATTAGGTCAGGTTTAGTTAGGACTTTAGGAACATGAACATCAAGAAGCAAAGACAGTTCCAAAATCCCAAGGGCAAAAATCTAGGCAAGAAAGGATGAAAAAATACAACAGACTTAGGGATATATATGGGCCCAATTATCATTAGTCTAACCCAAAACACAACAATTCTGACTTCAGTTTAAAAGTTTCCTGAAAAATTCCTATCTTCAAAAAAATTCTGTTTTCTTCTCCAATCTTATTTCCTACTTTTCTTTTTTTTTAACAATTTGATTCCGTTCAATGAGACTTCAGGTAATTTCCCCAACTCCAGGTCAGGGAAATGCAGAGAACCATCCATAGGGTATGGAACATGAGGGTAATTCTAAACTAAAGATTTGTAGGACTCCAAAATAGGAAGATAATGCAGCAGCAGCTGAAGATGGAGAAGTAGGTAAACCTATCAAATGACTTAAAAGGTCCAGGTAATAAGAATTAACCCACACAATCCCCTCATCATTCTCAAAACAAAATAGTTGGTACTGCCCTTCATCAATGAAAACCATATTATACTTTTATGACCTCACTTCAGGAGTGCCATTGACAGATATTAACCTGATTTCACTTATGTAACAATTGGACTCCTGAGGTCTCTGAGTACTCTGGCTCTGGAGTCTTTTGCTACTTTGCCTAGTTTCACTGTGACACTTTGGGGGTAATCAGTTGTACAAATCATAGACTAAGCCCCCATACAATACAACACTTTATTACCAGACTAGATCACTAATCCAATAGCATAAGATATAAAAAAGCAATGTAAATAATAGGAGAAAAAACAAACAGAAATGGATGCAAATAATTATAATGTTATTTGAGGTGGTAGATGGGATAAAAATCTCCTGGAAAAAAACTTCTAAGGAAATGTGAAAATTATGCCTCAGTGAATAGAGGGAAGAAATGGTCAGCCATTTCCCTTCTTTCAGCATGTTCTCAGTGGCCAGTATAGAGATCTGTTAACCTCAAAGCAGACTCAAATCTATTGAATCTTCTTGACTTGGCTCCAGGATCATTAGGATTCTAAGGCTCCTGGGTTCAAGGACATGATGTCCACTTACATCAGTCCACGTATTCCTTTGTTTCTCTACTGTGACCAAACTCTAGAATTTACCTTTATCTCATTATATCATGTGAATATTTGTAGTTTGGGGGATACAGGATTAACAAAACAATTCCTTTTCATAGGGAGCTTACATTCTTTCTATTTTTCTTCTAAATTTATTTATTTTTAGTTTAAAACATTTAGTTACAACATTCAGTTCCACAGGTTTTTGAGTTCCAAATTTCCTCTGCCTCTCTCTCCTCCCTCCTACCCCCCCCCCAGACGGTATGCCATCCTATACAGATTCTACATATACCTTCACATTAAACGTATTTTCACAATAGTCAAGTTGTAAAGAAGAATTATGAACAATGGAATGAACCACAAAAAAAGAAGAAACAAAACAAAAAAGAGAGCAAGTAGTTTACTTCAATCTGCATTGAGCCTCTGTAATTCTTTCTCTGGATGTTTAGCCTTTTTCATCGTGAGCCTTTTGGAGTTGTCTTAGAACCTTCCATTGCTGAGAAGGGCCCAGTCTATCAAAAGCTAGTCATCACAGATACAGTGTGTCTGTAATTGTGTACAATGTTCTCCTGATTCTGCTCCCTTCACTCAGCATCAGTTGATATACATCTTTCCAATTTATTATGGAGTCCATCTGATCCTCATTTCTTATAGCACACTAGTATTCCATTACATTCATATACCACAGCTTGTATAGCCATTCCCCAGTTGATGGGCATCCCCTTGATTTTCAATTCTTTTTCACCACAAAATGAGGTGCTATAAATATTTTTGTACATGTGGGTCCTTTTCCCACTTGTATGATTTCTTTAGATACAGCCCTAGAAGTGGTATTGCTGGGTAAAGGGGCATGCATATTTTTATAGCCCTTTGGGAATGGTTCTAAATTTCTCTCCAGAGCAGCTGGGTCAATTCACAACTCCACCAATAATGCATTAGTGTTCTAATTTTTCCACATCTTCTCCAACATTGATATTTTTTTCTGTTTTGTCATGTTAGCCAATCTGACAGGTGAGACATGGTACCTAAGAGTTATTTTGATTTGCAATTCTCTAATCAGTGGTGAATTTAGAGTATTTTATATGATTATAGATATCTTTAATTCTTTCAAAATGCCTATTCATATTCTTTAACCATTTATCAATTGGGGAATGACTGGTATTCTTATAAATTTGACTCAGTTCTCTGGATATTTTAGACATGAGGCCTTTATCAGAACACTGGTTATAAAAATTCTTTCCCAATTTTCTGCTTCCCTCTTAATCTTAGTTGCATTGGCTTTTTTGTACAAAAACTTTTCAATTTAATGTAATCAAAATAAATAAGATAGCAGCTTCAATTAAGTGATAACATCAAATGCCAAATTTCCAGAGTTTGAGAAGTTAGTGAGATGAGAGGAAGTGAAGTTAATGAATGCTCAAAGCTTTTTCAAGGTTAGCTGAGAAAGAAAGAAAAGATATAGAATGATAGCTTGAGGAGATGGTAGGGTCTAATAAAAGGTCTTTTGTTGTCAATTTTTTAAACTATTTTAGGATAAGGGAGTTTTGAACATATTTGAAGATAGCAGGAAAAGAACCAGTAGATGGAGGAGAAGTTGACAATTTGAGGGGGAATGATTGAAGATACAATCTTCTGGAGAAGGGAAGAGGGGATGAAATATACATGTGGAGAGGTTGGCCTCATCACAAAGAAAGGTCACCTTTGTCAGAGACTGGAGGAAAAGAGGAGAGAGTGGGAGATGATTTTAAAGAGTTTTTAGTCAGTCAGTTATTAAACATTTATTAAGTGCTAATATATACCAATTACTGTGCTAAATGTTGGGGATACAAAGAAAGGTAAAAGATGGCCATTGCCCTTGAGAAGCTCATAATCTAATTCAGAAAACATGAAGAGAACAGTAGAAGAGGGAGTTCACATTGAATAGTCTCTTTTTTCAGTAAAGTTATGAGGTAAGATCACCAGCTGAGAAAGAGGAAGGAGGAGGAAGTATGAGGGATTTGAGCAGGGAAGAGAAGGTTTGGAAAGGCCTCTGTGTGGATAGAGATAAGGAATCAATTAAGGAGAATTAAAAGACTGCCTTAATGATATGAGAACCCTACTGAGATTGGATAATATGAATTTGTATTGTAGCCAGTCAACTTGATCACAAGACCTCTTTCAGTCTTCTGGATCTCAGGAATGCGTTTGGAGTCCTTGGACACCAAACCCAATTACTTTTTCATGCCTATCTTTTTTTCCTTTTTCTTTACTCCATAGCTCCCCCATCCTTTTTCATCCTTTTCCCAATTTGCACTGTCTGACACCATACTCATAATTAGAAATAAGATCTACTGGGTGTCCAACATACTGGAACTTTCTTCAGTGAAACAGAAGCTCCTGTGCTTCATCACTATAGATAGAAAGTCACCATGGAGAATTCCTTTTTAGGAAGCTTCCCATATTATATTTTCATGAAAATAATGGAGGAGAAGGAATATGGTATGATTTGCTATCCTCTCTCCCCTGCATCCTACATGAAGGACTTGCACCTCTGTGAGGACTTGCTAAGTCCTTTTCAGGAGTGCTCATCCATCTCTGATGCCTACCTGGCATTCATTTCTCACCTATGGCTCCAAGAAGCTGTAACATGTGCAGTGGCCACACCACAGTAAATCTCAACAGATGAGCTAAACCAAGTTGAGAGTAGCCAATGAGCCTCAAACTTGTCAGTGAGTTAGGGGATGTCTACCCCAAGTATGTGAAGAATTGCCCAGGTGGAATGGGCAGATGAGAACAATGTATTGCAATGGCCATGAAGACAGCTTAAGCAGGTACTGTGGGGTGCTTAGAGCTTGGTCAGATATCAAAGAAACCAAGGTTACCCACTGCAATCTGGGCCACTAACTGTTGTCCTTGCTTTCATCTCATCGCTGGACTTCAGTGACTCTAGCAGAGAGTAAGGTAGACAAGTTTGTGCAGCTCTGCCTCACTTAAACCCAATTCACAGGTAAGTCTAGACATCATCCCCTAATATCATTGGTCCTCTTCAAAAATAAAAAACAAACAACAACATCCAGCATTCTAGTGAAAGTTCTGAGTATGTTATGGAAGAAAGAACAGTCCTAGGGAAAGTCATTGGGTCTCTTTCTTTTTGGTCAATCATTAGCCTTGTTTAGAAGTAATATTTAAGATTCCATGACCACAGGAAATACTGACTTTTTTCTGTGCAACCTGTATTAGTTAGAAATATTGGGCAAATCATATTAAAACATTTTAGGGGACATCTAGGTGGTGCAGTAAATAGAGGAATGGCCTGGAATCAGAAGGACCTGAGTTCAAATCCAGCCTCAGACACTTGACACTTAATTAGTTGTGTGATCTTGGGCAAGTCACTTACTTAACCCCAACTGCCTTGCCTTCCCCTTTGAAAAAACATTTTGGGTTTTTTTTCCTACCATCCTATAAACTCTGCTAAAATGAGGAAGCATGAAACAAACAAAACAGAAAAAAGGTATGCACATGGACTTAAGGAGATATTCTATGAATTTTCTACCAATTATTTTTAAAATGACAAATCAAAGAATATGGGGTGGGGGGAATCCAAACCTGTCCATAATCATCATCATCTTGTATATGGGTTCCTTCGGTTCTGGTTGCTCACTTACAAAGAAAATTATTCTGGGGAAGAGATCTAAATTACTAGCTGACACTGGCTTTTGCCATCCTGAGTTCTCCTCTAACAGTTCCAGAGCTCTCCCTCTTTGATCAGGAATAATAGTAGCTCATATTTTTCATTACTTAAAGATTTACAAGGACATCCTCACAGGAACCCCAGAAGGCAGGCAATCTAAATAATATTATTCTCTTTCTGTATGAGGAAACTGATATCCAACTAGGTTCAATTCAATTCAAGAAGCATTTAATATTAAATGCCAGATGGATACATGGTCTGTGTGTGTGATATATAGACAAAAATAAAAGGATTTTTGCCCACAAGTAGCTTTCACTTCACAAAGTATACAATTTAAGACCATAATCAAAAGGTAAAGTTGTAAAGTGGACAATAATCTTTTCAAGCAATCTTGGTCTTTATTTTCTTTCTCTTCTGTTTTCCTACTTTTTATCCTCAGAATTAGTCCATTGTTTAGACTAAATATATCTCATTGTTGTTCTTGAGAAGATAAATTAGGCTAGCTCTAAATAATGTTTCAGGTTTTTCTAGATAATACTTCTGCAACCTTTATCTCTGGGTACAGAAACTTCTAGTCAAAATAGATATACCCCTCAGTCTCTCCAGGGCGGGTATTATCTTCTCTATTTTCTGTCCTCAGATTCAAATAGTCTTCCACCCCAGTTACTCAAACAAAAAAGATCCTTGGCCTTCTCTGAGAAATTCTCAACCCACTTCTATCCCCCTTCCCATAGAGTTTAGAACTTCTGCCCCAACTTTCCACATCTTTCCCCTTTTCCTTGGTGATCTTGAGGTTCTAGCATGGAGAATCATTCTCTTGCCTTTTAACCCATCCTCTCTGTTCTGATGGATTTGAAGCAATTTCTCTAGCTGCTTGTATAATGGGAACTTATTTATATAGCTGGCTTCTTTTACCCATGGCACTAGTTTGGCCAGATCCCCTCTTGTCTAGAGACCTACTCTGTCTTAATATAGACTAAACTACCCTCTAGTGAGCCTGGTCCTTTCCATGTTGCTAGAAACTGGCATAGGCTCTTCTTTGGCTTCCTGTTCAAAACCTTGTTTAACCTGATGGTAGCTCTCTCCCAAAGTTGCTAATTTGCTGGTTGGATGGCAATAGACACTCCCTAGAACCAAGTACTAACTTTCTGGCTCTCTCTGCATTAGTCCATAGATTCAACTTCTTTTTTCTTAACCCACAAAAATTTTGGGGTCACAGCTCATCTGCCTCCCATGGGGATTTATTTTCTAAGTCTCTGGGTTCTAAAATGTAAAAAAAAGCCACTTGGCACACCTCACTTTGGCCCACTCAAAAAAGTAAGATATGTCACTATTTTATTAATATTCTATAGGGGAAATGGGATTTTTAATTTTTCAAAATATATAGCAGTCAGCAAGTATTTATTAAGCATTTACTATGTGACAGGCATGAAAGCAAACAGGCTTTGCTGCTGACAGATCTTCTTGGAGGCAGTGTAGTACAGAGGTAAAAGAACTTTGGATTGGGAGTCAGAGGACCTGGTTCAAATTTCACCTTTGTCATCTGCTACCTGTATGACCTCAGGCTAATTATTTCATGACTTTTCTGGGTTTCATCTGTTAAAGGACAGGGTTGGACTAGATGATCTCCAAGGTCTCTTTCAGCTCCAATCTTTTGTGGAGTGCTTAGAGCACTTAGGGCAAGATAGGCAAAGTACAATGACCTTTGATTTCTTCCTACCTTTGGTTTTGTATGTTAAACTACAGAGGAGTTATAGGAATATGTAACCCTAAATTACTTTGTTATCTGTAACCAAAGGCTTTGATCTCCATTAGAGCTGGTGGTTATCTATAATAGAGGATTTTGATCTTCATAGAAATAAAAAAAAAATTTAAGTCAGCCTGTGAGCATTGTCTGGCTTTCATTCTCTACCGGGGATGGCTATCACTAAATTGGTATGAGCCTGTCATGACCAGACTGAGATCTAACACCACTGTACCAAATTGAACTGGAGATCAAGATAGGTGTGGATGGAATAGGAAAGACTTGATCCTTCTCAAAATGATGAAAAATGCTACACAGAAAAGAAAGGCAAAGACAAGTATTCATTTAGTTTAGGAAGAGATTCATGACTCTTTCTAAAGAGAAGAGAGTTGGATGATCTGAGGGACAAGAAATTGTTTGTCCTCCAAAGAAGCTATCAAGTGAAAAATTATCCAGGAAAGAGAAAGAAAAGAAAATAGTAGTTGGTGATTCCCTATTCAGGTAGCTATCTTTCATTTTGAAAAAGGGCCCAGACTGCCCAATTTTCATTCTCTGAATTCCACCCCGTCCTTTCCAATTCCACCCTCCAAGTCACATTTACACTATATTTTATGCACTGTCTTCCCATGTTTGAATGTAAATGCCTTGAGAGAAGGGGCTGTAATTTTTTGTTCTTCCTCTTCGTCACTTAGCATGGTGACTGAAACATAGTAATCACTTGATAATTGCTTATTAACTTGAGATGGCTTGTAATGGCCCTGAAGTTAGGAAACTAGGAGTATATAGGAGGGAGCAAAGTCTGTCAAAGACTTCATGCCCTGTAGCAACCAAAGCAATACTCAGCTGAGATTGTGTGCCCAGTAGTCATCACAAGGCCATCATAGTTATAATCCCAGTGGAAGTGCCATTAGACCATCAGAGCAATGGGCTAGTGGGTAAACCATTACCAGAACCCCAATAGATACCAGTGGAGTAACAAGCCTATTGAAGATCTGATAAGCAGCAAAAAGACCATGAGAACAATACAGTGAAATCACCAGAAAATATTGGTTTTCATAGAGTTACATAGTGCTACATACCTGTGCTCTCCCTGTTCATGAACATTCTCCTTCCATGTGGCATTCATTATCTCTATTGATGCTTATTCTCCCAAATAATGGTATGTGTGTTTGTGGGAAAGTATTCCCTAGACTTATGGAAAAAATATTCTATTATTCCTTTCCTTACTATGCTATTTCATCAAACAACTTGCTTTAATTTAAACCAATGCAGTACTGGATAACTAGAGAAAAGAGAAAAAAACATTGATGAGGGTTTGGGGGGGCCATGGTTTTGAGTGAATATTGATTCAGAGTATCCTGAACCCAGGTACTCTGGTACCATAAAATGGTACTATAGGAACTATAATTCTCTAAATCTGGTCACTAAATTATGCCAATATCTGTGCTCTCTACTGTTAGGTTTCACTTTTTCCTTTTATTTATAGTGTGGTTCCCATTTTAAATTGTCACAAACTCTAACTAGAAGAACTGAAAGTCTACTGCTTTTGTCTTCCCCTGCCCACTCACCCCAATGCCAGTCTTCCTTTCAAGTTGAAAGGAGCAAGTTCCTCATCAATCTCCCATTAGTTCAAAGTCAGGAAGCTGTTGCCTAGTAACAATGTCTGGGCCCCTACTAGGCCTAGAGAAGGGAAGCAGAAAGGCCAGAGCATGTAACACAGGAGGAAGAGCCATAGCAATATCAGCAGGCATTGTCCTACCACTTAAGAGAAGCTCCTGCTACAATACTAATAGGATCTTGAATGATCCTTGGAGTCAGAGTAAAATGTGGGTGGCTGTCACCTTGCTTTGCTTCCCTGAACTTCTTTTATTTTTACAATTGTAGGAAGTAGGAAGATAAAAAAATGGAAATAAGCTCAAGGTCTCTTCTGAAGCACATTTCCTTGAAAAGGATTAGAAAAAGAAGAAGAATTATGGTAGAAACAATATTATTAAGAAGCAGTATATGGTGATCAAGGGATATTTGGGGAAGTAAATTATAAATCCAGTTCAATCCAATCAAATCTAATAAAGATTTATTAAGCAACTACTATGTGCAAGGCACCGAGCAATGTGCCGGGGACACGACAAAATGAAAAAAGGCTCTGCTCTAAAGGAATGTATGTTGAGTTCCTCTATTTTGCAACTGTCCTTTTCATTTCATGCCTCCTACAGTACTTAATCAACCTCTTTTTGTTTTGTTTCATTTTTACTAGCCTTTACATCCATCCTATATATAACAGCCTCCAAGTCTATCGTAGGTTAGAGGGAAAGGATGAGAAAAAGTGTTACTTTGTCTCATACCTCTTATTCTGACTATTCCTAGTTATTCCCCTCTCCACTTAATCTTCAATCATTCAGGTATTTTTAATTTACTTTCTCCAACATTATTTATACTGGGTGCCTGCCCTACATAACAATCCTAGGATCACATTTGCTATCTTCCTGTCCATATTTTCCCAGATCCCTGACCCCAGTATTTTTCCTTTGCCCACAACCTTTCAGAAAAGGGAGATATTTGTGAGTACACACACACATACACACACACACATACATATACACATATACACATATACATATGTGTATATGAGTAGATAGAGATATAGTTATATGTACATATCTATATCTATATATGTATACATATATGTATATATTTCTATGTATTCCAGGTGAAGGAAATATGAGAGAAGGCACAGAAATTTCAGGGGCTAGTGAGGAAACCAGCCTGGCTTTAGCTGGTACTACAATAGAAAATATGTGAATATAAAAAAGATTTGTGATTTTGTCAGTTTGGGAAACTCCTGGTATGGAAACTCCTTCTACCAGAATGCAGATCACAAATCACAGATGCTTTGTGTTTTAAATTCTAGGAAATTGTTTGAGACACACAAAGGCCAAATGATTTGCTCAGCATCACGTAGCTTATAAATTTCAGAAGCAGAATTTAGAGTCAGGTCTTCTTGGTTCCAAGCCTTGTGCTCTATCCACTATACCATATTGCTTTTTTAAGGAAGTAAGGTTAGATAAGTGGAATAGGGTCATATTATAGACCAAGGTCAAGGACTTAAGTAGGCAAGTAAATGATATGATAAAATTGGTATTTTACAGAATCACAAAAATCTCAGAGTTGGAAGGGCCCTCAGAGGCTATCTCATTTGGTACTTTCCAGTTTGTCAGTGTCCCTCCTAAAATGTAGTGTCTGGAACTTTACCAAGTATGACCTGACCAAGGAAATTCAAAAGGGCTGTCTATCACCTCTCTCATTCTAAGCATGATTCCTCTCAGTACAACCTAAGATTATATTAGGTTTCCTTTTTGTCTTTTTTTTTCTTTTTGGAAGGGGGAAGGGATGGCAATTGGAGTTAAGTGACTCGCCCAAGGTCACATAGCCAGCTAGTGTTATATGTCTGAGGCTGGATCTGAACTCAGGTCCTCCCAACTCCAGGGCTGGCACTCTATTCACTGCGCCACCTAGCCACCCCCTATATTAGGTTTTCTGCTTGCCATATTCTGCTAATATATTTCAATCAATCAATAAACATTAAGTACCTACTATGTGCCAGGCACTATACTAAGCACTGGCATGCAAAAAGAGGAAAAAGATAATTGCTGCCCTCAAGGAGCTTGCAATCTAAAGAAGTTTGAGTCCACTGAAGTCCCTAAATGTTTTTCAAAATCACTTTCTGGTCATTCTATCCCCATTTTATAGTTGTAAAATTGACTTTTAACCCAAGTGCAAAATTTTATATCTATCTCTACTAAATTTCATCTGAGTAGATCTGATCCAATATTCTAAGCCTACTAGAATTTGACAATATGCAATCTATGCTTTTATCCAAAGAACTGATTCAAAATGTTGGCTAGCACAAAGAAGCCTAGGGCCCTCAAGCAAAGACCTTCCAAACTAACATCCACCCATTAATGTCCACTCACTATATGGGATCATTCAATAATTTCTGAATCTACATAAGTACAATTGGATGTAGAATGAATGTGAGGTAGGGTTGGAAGGAGCCTAGAATCTGAGGCAAGTTAAAAGGCTGTTAGAACAGATAAAGCTATGGAAAAGAGTAGTAGCAATGGAAATGAAGAGGTTAGAAGGGATCTGAAACATTTCAAAGGAAAAATTGAGATCATTTTTGATTGGTTGGATAAGTGGGAATAGAAAGAGATATGAGTCAAAGATGATTCAAAGGTTTTGAGCCTGGGTAACTTGGGAACTCATAGTTCCATTGACAGTTACAAGAAAATTGTGTGAAGGAGATGGCTCGTGTGGGAGTAGGAGATAATAAATTTGACTTGGGATCTGTTGAGTTTGAGGTGGTGGAAAAACACGCAAGTAACAACTCACTTAACCAGTCAACTTCCATCTTACATTCCTACCTATATAATATCATTGTCAATAAAAACTAACTCACTGATTTAAACCATTTTCTTCCCCTCCCCCAAACAGCCACCCAAATTTCTTATTTTCCTACTTCCATTTAGCCATCCAACTAGTTCCTAATGCATTCAATTGTATTGTTGTCTAATCTTATCTCTCCACTTACTCCTCAAGAACAGTGAAAAATATTTTATCCAAAGTATTGCCAAAATCTAGGTATAACTACAGCATTTCCATCATCTACAAATTTAATGATCTTGTCAAACAATGAAATGAGGTTAGTTTGGAATATCTGTTCTTGATCCTTTCTAGATATTCAACCATCTCTGTAATTCATTCATTGCCTCAGACTCCAGGCTCCTTCCAACCCCACCTCACATTCATTCTGGAATTTTCCTTCCCAAGAAATGAAATCAGGCCTACTGGCATATAGTTTGCTAACTCTGTTCTCTTTCATTTTTTGAAAATCACAAAAGCATTTGTCTTTCACATTTTCTGTGATCTTTCAAATATCACTGACTCAGTGGCTCAGCAGTCACATCTTGCCAGTCTTTCGAAAACCAAGGAAAAAGTTCATCTGTGTGGTGTGTGGTGAATTCATCAAGAACAAACAGGTATTCTCTTACTTATCTCCTGGATGATCTTGGGTATCAACTCCCTGTTTGTTTTTCTTTGTACTATCATCTCAAGTGGAAAAGTCAATCATTCTTCTTTGAAAAAAATAATGGAATTTAAAAAATTATGCAGCCCTGTCTCATCTCACTTCTCACTTACCATTTTCCCATCAACCCCAAGCAAATATCCCATCCTCCTTTTTATCCTCACTTTTCTCCCAATATAGCTTTTTAAAAAAAGTCCTCCTTTTTGTTTTCTTTAGCTTCTCTAGCCAGCCTCAACTCATTCTGAAATTTAGTATTCTTCGTATGACTTTATTTTCATGAGACTATGAAAAATTATTATATTCATCTTCTGGAACCTGGACTTGCTTCTATCCTCTGCATGTTTCTTTGTTAAACCAAAGTTGGTTGGTCAGTTCTCTATGCATCTACCTTGATCTCTTCAGACCAAACCCACTTTTCCTCCTTAAGTGGAACTGTTTTCTTTTCATGTCTTCAGAGTTTCATTATTAAGCATTGCCTTCCCTCTTCAGCTGATTTTCTCTGAAGCATTTTACTCCAATAGAATTTTCTCTTTCCTCTGAACTTGTTTCCCAAATTCTAGGATATATATTGGACTATATATATATATATATATATATATATATATATATATATTTCTTCACATTCATCATAAACCCTAGGATAGAGTGCCCACTTATCCCAAGTTTCCCACCATTTTCAACCCTGAGCAATCAGTTCTTTCCTGGTAAAGAGAATCAGACCCACAACAGAATTTCTCCTCGTTGGTTCCTCCACATTTTGAAGGATGAAATTCTCACTCGGGTATATTACTCTCAACTTTTGACAGAGAAAGTTCTAGCTGATGTCTGAATAACTGAAGTTTCCCATTAGTGATATATCATTCCTCTATACCTGACTTTTATAATTTGTTTCCCAAACTTCTCCCCCTCTATTTCCTTTTTCTGTCCAGGAAGTCTTTAGCATACTTCAATGACAACATCACTTCTGTTTTTCCCTCCTTTGACCTTCATCCAAATACTTTCTATCATGCTTTCCACTTCTGGATCCTGGTTTTCTTATACAGGCATGCTTTCTTAGTATACACTGTTTCTCCACTCCCACTTTTACCTTTCCTTTCCTTTTTAAAAAAAGTATAACCATTCAGAGTCGTGGTTTAAGCATGGATTTCATCCTACTAGGTCCCAGTGATATCTGTGAGATCAAATTTTCCCCTTGCATTGGGAGCTCTCTTTCCTTTTACTTGTTGCCTAAATTTTGGGTATTTTTATATGCTTTCTATATATACTTGTGGTATATTTTGTATACTTTCTAGGATTTTGTCTCCGGTAAAATCATGAGTATTGCAACTATTCTTCTTCCTTCTTCCTACCACTTTCTCACTACTCTCCATTAAATCTGACTTAGAAAGTAAACATAGGTGACCTTCCCTATTCTTTTAGTTTTAAAGCCTTTTTGGTTAGGTTAGCAAGATACTGAGATTCATTCTTATCTTACAATGGCTTTGTTAGATATACTCTGTCTCTGGCAAAGAGACTTTCAACCCTATAGTATAAACTGTGATCCAGAAATCCAGATACCCAAAGTGGTAAATTGCCATTACTTTAATAAGTCTTGGATATATGTCTGAAGAAAAAATAGAACTCCCTCCTGTTATCAGATGGATGAATTGCCTCCTCAGTTCATCTCAACATAGAAGCCCCCTCCTCTTTTTCCTCCTCCTCCTCCTCTCATAAGAGACAGAGGTGATAAAGGAGTACATTATGATTATTAAAAGGGGTAAGCCTGGCCAGAGGCAAGAGATGGAATGCAACATACAGGGAATAGACAATAAGGCTGTACATAAAAGGAGAATAATGAGAAATAAGAAAGGTAGATTCTTAGTGCCAGACTGTGAAGGACTTTAAATGCCAAACTAAAGAGGTATCTGCACTAATGTTTTAACAAAATATTTATGTATATGTAATCAATCAATAAATATTTATTAAGAATCTACTTTGTACCAGGCATTATGCTAAGCATTGGGAATATAAGAAGAGATAAAAGACATTCCTTGTCATCAAGGATGTTACAATCTAATGGAGGCAACAACATGCAAACAAATATATACAAAGTAAGCTATATACAAGATAAATACAAAATAATGAACAGAAGTCACGGAATTAAGAGGGATTGAGAAAGGCTTCCCATTTAAAAAATTAGATTTTATTTGGGATTTAAAGGAAGTCAGGGAAGTGCGCAGGCAAAGCTGAAGAGGGAGAACATTCCAGGCATAGAGGAGAGCGAGGGAAGCTCAGAAACAGAGTATCTTGTTCCTGGAACAGCCAGGAGGCCAGCATCACTGGATCGAAGAGGACATGGAATGGAACGAGACATAAGAGTACTGGAAATATGAGTGATGGTAGGTAGGTTAGGTCTTGATTATGCTTCTTTCCATGTGACCTTTGGCAAAACACTTCTCTTGGTCCTCAATTTCCTCACATAAAATGAAGGATCTCAACTAAGTAACCTGGAAATTCCCTTCTAGCTCTAAATTCTTGATCCAACCATTCTATGATTTGTCTACTAAATTTTGTCTACTATCATTTATCTACTAAATGTCTAAGGGAGAATTCCATCCAGGTCTTCTAGACTCCAAATCCAGTACTTTATCTACCACTGCACTCAAGAAGGACAAGCTCAATGAATGTTTTTGGCAAAAACCCAGCACAACCCTCTAAAGACAGACTTTCTTGTGCTTAGGAGCTATAGAGTTGAGTCAAAGACCTCATCGTTGTTGGGTTCAAGGAAGCACAAGAATCATGAGAAAATTGTCTTCCTATTCTATGCCAAAAAACCAGTCATGACAGTGTCTACATAGGAAGAAAATAAGTAGATATGACCATGAGATAGGCATCCTATTGAATAATAATATAATAATAATGGCGTGAAACATAAAGTATAGGCAGGATTGCCATGAGATTGCATACTATTTTTGCGCAAACATTAACTAACATTTAGATATAATGATCCATCTCTCAACTCTGGGCATTTTCACTAGCTGTCTCTCAAGCCTGATGTGCCTTTCTTCTTTATCTCTCATTCCTGACTTTCCTGGCAAAAATTCCACCTATTATAGGAAGCCTTTCCCAATCCCCCTTAATTCTAGTGCCTTCCCTCTGTTGATTATTTCCAATTTTTCCTGTATGTAGCTTGTGTTGTCTCCCCCATTCTTTGCTAATGTTCTTTGATAATGACTGTCTTTTGCTTTTCTTTGTATCCTCACTACTTAGCACAGTGCCTATCACAAAGTAGGAGCTTAATAAAAGTTTTTTGACTGATAATAGTCTTAAAGCTTACAAAGTGATTTCCATATATTATCTCATCCAATGCTCTCAACTATCCTGTGAGATACATGCTATTATTATCTCCATTCTAGAGATAAATAAACTGAGGCTGAGATGTGATTTGCCCAGGATCATTAACTTATTAAGTGTATGGTCTTTTTTTAAACTTTTCTTTATCTTTAGTTTACATCATTCATTTTCACGAGATTTTGACTTACAAATTTTCTCCCCATCTTTCCCCTACCCACTACCCCCAAAACAGTGATCTCACTGTATACCCTCTCCCCCAATCATCTTTCTCCTGTATCCTCCCCCATCACCCCTCTGACTTTCTGGTAGGACAAGATGGACCTCCCTACCCCAGTACTTGTATATTTCCCTCCTTCCTATTCCACCCCACATTTGTTCTATTCTCTACTTTGTCCGTGTCCCTTTACAAAAGTGTGTGCTTCTAACAAACCTCCCCCCACTCCCCGCCTGCCCTCCCCTCCATCCTTCCCCCTTTCACTCCCTTCCTGCTTACTCTCCTGTAGGCCAAGATACCCAATTTAGGATGTATGTCATTCCTTCCCTAAGCCAACTTCAAGTGTAAGGTCTTTGTGAATCCAAATCCAACACTCTGTCCACTATATCACCTAGCTCACTCTTTAATAATAGCTAGTATTTATATAACACTTTAAGGTTTGCAAAGAACTCTACATACACATCTCATTTGATCCCCACAAAAATCCTGGGGTAGATTGGATTATTATCTCAAGTTTACAAATAAAGACTCTGAGACTGAGAGAGGTTAATTGACTTGCTCAGGGTCTTACAATTAATGTGTCTCAGGAAAGATTTTAATTTAAGACTTCTTGACTCCAGATTTAGTGTTCTATCCAACACAGTACTTAGCTGCCAAATTATATTTCATATCAGCACATATGCCATGTATATGCATCTTTATGCAACCCATAACTATTTCAGGGCCAATAAATACAGAATGTCTGTATACAGCTCTGTGACCTCTGCACACTACAAGGAAGAACTCAGATTTTCCAAGAAGACTGGTATCCATAAAATACAATGACAATTCAGCTTCTCTTTACATTAAAATAAAATGAAATTTTTAAATGGAATAGTAAGTCTCTGACTTTTTTGGAAATTTTCTTATACTTAAAAATAAGCCTACTTAACTCTCAGAAATAAACAGCAATTCATAGACTCTTCTCCTAAACACACAGAGAAAATGTTAGGTCATTGTATTAATTTTTTATAATTAAACCATTAATATCATGCCAAAAGAATCTTTAGAATACCAAAAATTCTATCATAAAAATTGGTCAAATGAAATCATGATAGCATATTATTAATAATTTTACGTTTACTAGGGTCTTTAAATCCTAAAGCCTCATTTATTTTTGTCCCTAGGCTCATAAGTCTGTGATAACGTTCAAAGCTACTCTAGAAAGAAAGAAAGGGTGAGTCCTGCATTTCTTCATTTGACAGCTATGAGAAGCTAATGCCATCTAACACAGAAAGCTGACTGGCCATTGAATGAAGAAATTGATGCTATTTCTAAATTCCAGAAGTTGTTCCTATCCAAAGATAACTAAATATTACCAGCTCCCTAATCAGTATATTAGCATAAAGAGGTTTGAAAGACATGTTTACTTAGGAGGAAAATATTCCACAAATTCTTTTTAGACTACCCAATAGGGATCATTTTGATGAAAGAAGGAAACTAAGCAATGACAGCTCGAAAAATAATAATCTGTAGTTATTGAAATGAATATTTCTTGCTGGGAAGCAGTAGCAAATAATATTGAACAGGTAGGGGCAGGGTTACATTTTATAAAGCCTTTCTATGTAGGCAAAGGAATTTAGACTTGATGCAGTAGGCAGTAGGGGACTATTATATGGTTTTTAGCAAAAGAGAAACATGATGAAAGAAATGCTTAAGGAAAACTTAGTTCAGCATCTATATTTAGGAGGTATTTGAGGAAAAAGAATGAAATTAGTCCAAGCTGGATGGTATTATACTAACCTTGGCGTGAAGCAACAATGATCTGAACTAGGGTGGCAGAAAAAAGGAAGAGAGTGATAAATTAGAAGACAATGAAGCAGAGTGGGAGTGGTGATACCAAAATGAGTAGATATTGACCCTATAACATTAGAGATCAAGTTATGGGAACAATGAATCAGACCAGGTCACAGGGGTGGGAAATCTGTGACCCTGAGATCACACATGGCCCTCTAGGTCCTCAAGTGCATTCCTTTGACTGATTTCAAACTTCACAGAAAAAAAAAATCCCCTTAATAAAAGCATTTATTCTGTAAAACTTGGACTTAGTTAAAAGACTAAATGCAAGGACCTAGAAGGTCACATGTGGCCTTGAGGCCACAGGTTCCCTGCCCCTGAACCAGGAGTTAATACTAGAAGTCTGAAGTCAATAGCACCAGGAGAATCATTGGTGTATATGAGTCAAGGTAGAAAGAGCACTGACCCTGGAATCCAAAGACCTAAGCTTGGATACTTGCTAATCATGATATCTGGGCAAGTCATTTACCTATATCAATCTTAATTTCTTCATATATAAAATGAGGATAATAACATTTTATCTTAATGCCTCGCAGAATTGTTGTGAGGAAAGTATTTTGTCTCTCTTAAAGCATTATAAGTAATAGAAGCTATGTTACAGGGTAGTCTTATCCACTGCTAGGGTTTTATAGAAAACCTCTATGCAGATGACTTAGTAATTCTAATTCCAAAATCCAGACTACCATCAATCGATCAACAAGCATTTATTAAATGCTTACTATATCTGACCATGACACTTCTTATTTATTAAATACCAGTATCTTCCTATTGCTTCCAAGATCAAATGTAAAATCTTTTGCTTGACTTCTAAAACCCTTCATAACCTGACCGCTCCCTATTTTTCCAGTCTTCTTATACCTCATACTCTTCCACATACTCTATGTGATTCTGGCTTCATTACTTTTTCTCACAAAAGACACTCCAGCTCCCAACTATGCCTGGAATTCTTTCCCTCCTTATTTCTATGTCCTGCTTTCTCTGGCTTCTTAAAATCCTCAGTTAAAATCCTCTCTTCTACAAAGTTTTGACTGGTCTTTCTTCCTTCTGTGATTATCTCCAGTTTACTCTATCTATATTGTGTTTATACCTCCTTATTTTCACGTTGTCTCCCCCAATTCGATTGTAAGCTGCTTGAGGGCAGGGATTGTTTTTACCTTTATATTCTTGATCCACAGCACAGTACCTGACTCAGAGTAGGCAATTAATAAGTACTTGTTGACTTGGCTTGCACTGGGTTGGGTTATAGAGCTACAACTATTATAAACTATGCTCAAGACAAATTCAAGATAGTCAATAAAGGAAAGGGCCTTCAGCTCCCATACAAGTATTTTAATTACTTTCTCTCTCTTTCTGAACACATATATATGTAAATTTGTATTTTAAAATGTGCATATATATAAATATGAATGAAAATACATATTTATATGTGTGGTATGTATATACATATATACATGTTTATGTGTGTGTGAATATGCATGTCTATTTCTGACTTTATTTCATGACCCAGAAAGAATGCCAAAACACAGGAGCCCATACACAATCAAGACATTTTTCTTTCTCCCAGCTGAGTACCTTCACCCATGGGACTTTCTGTTACCCTTTAGCTGGGACTCTCCAAGATGAGAAAAGAGATCTGGTGACGCTGGCCTCCTTGCGCATTACTGAACAAGACATGCTCCCATATCTAAACTCTAGGCGTTTTCTCTGGCATTTCTCCACGCCTGGACTGTTCTCACTCTTTGTCTCTGCCTCCTAGCTCCCCTGATTTCCTTCATGTCCCAGCAAAAATCTCATCTCTGAGAAACCTTTCTCAGTCTTTCTTAATTTTGGCATCTTTTCTCTATTGACTATTTCCTACTTTTTCTGTATGTATCTTGTTTGTACGTGTTTTTTGCATGTTGTCTCTCTCCCCACCCCATTCAATTGTGAGCTCCTGGAGCTCCTGTTTTTTGCCTTTTTTTCTATCGCCAATACTTAGCACAGTACCTATGTTAGGAAGCTAATAAATGTATGTTAACTCACTTGACCTACTGAATTGGGGGATGCACATGCACGCGCACACACACACACACACACACACACACACACACACACACCATCTGAACGACTAGAACAGTAAGCTATGTTTGCCTTTAACTTTTGTTTTTACTGGGGTTTTTTGTTTGGGTTTTTTGTTTTTGTCTTTTTGGGGTGTTTTTTTTTTGTTTGTTTTTGTTTTTTGTGCAGGGAGGAAGACAGGGCAATTGTGGTTAAGTGACTTGCTCAAAGTCACACAGCTAGTAAGTGTTAAGTGTCTGAGGTTGCGTTTGAACTCACGTCCTCCCGACTCCAGGACTGGCACTCTATTCACTACACCATCTAGCCACCCCCATTTTTACTTTTCCAAAATTTTACTCACTCATACTTCTTTACATTTTTCAATGACTTCCTTAGCTACAATTATCCTACCCATGGATCACTGCATCTTACTCTGTGATCTATATATTAGTGCTAGGCCACCTACAGTTTGATCTTCCCTGACTGCTACACTTCATCCAGGCTTTATATCCTCTAATATCTACGACTGTGGAGTTTTTTTCTCATTCTACTGCACTGAATATTTTGTTCTTACTCTTAGTCTATAACTGCTGACTATCTACTGTAATTCATCTCAAAATCTGCAATTAACCAAAGCTTTCAAACATTTGTTTGAAATTGGCAATTTTTAAAAATTTTGCAGATGATTCTTGTCACATTACCTGTTTCCTTGCCTCAGAATGCATAAACATAATTAAGCTAAACATCTCTTTGGAATGAAAATCTCTCACTTAAAGATTAGTCATTGTTAGGCAGTTATTTACTAAAGAGAAGATTCTAGTATAAAGCAGTTTGACACTCTATAGAGCAGTAAAGAAACTTAAACATGTTTATCTTAACACCTCACAAATTTTCAGTGCTTCACTCACATTTCTTTTTCAGAATTTAGTATTAGATTTATTTTTTCCTGTGGGCACTCTAGGAACCCTATTTTATTGTCTCCATTTTAAAATTTGTTGTTTTATAGTTGTTTCAGTCATGCCTGACTCTTTGTGACATCATTTGGGCTTTTCTTGGCAAAGACACATAGGGCATTTTGCCATTTCCTTCTCCAGCTCATTTTACAGTTGAGGAAACAGACCAACAGGGTTAAGTGACTTGCCCAGAGTCATACAGCTAATAAGTGTCTGAGACCAAATTTTAATTCAAGTCTTCCTGGTTCCAGTCCTGGCAGTCTCTCCACTATGCCCCTAGTTACCCATTTCCTTCTCTAGCTCATTTTATAGATAAGGAAACTGAGGCAAATAGGGTTAAGTGCCTTGCCCAGAGTCACACGGCTAGTAAGTGTTCAGATTTGAACCCATGAAGATGAGTCTTCCTGACTCCAGACCTGGCATTCTATCCACTGGGCCACCTAATTGCCTATATTCTCTGTATAACCCACCCATTTCCTTTGCTTCTCTATATATTCTTTAAAAACAAGTCTAACACGTACATTCCTTTTGAATTTATGTGCAAACTTGAATTTTACTCTGAATGAATCAATCAATCCGTAAAGAAACATTTATTGAGCACTGACTATAAGGAGTAGTATCTCTGCTAGGTGCTGTGGTTACACAATCTGTATTCATTTAGCTTAAGCACTACTGGAAGGATATACCATGTTTACAAATAGGTGAAGATTGAGACAATACATATATACAGTGTTTGGAAGATGGGCATCAACAACTAGAGAAATCAAGACAGCCCCCCCCCCAGAAGAGGAGATAGTACTTGAGCTGCACTTTGAAGGCAGCTAAGGGGGTCCCTCACTCTCTGGGTAAGGAAAGAAAGCCTTCCAGGCACAGCCTATGCAGAATCCTTGAGGCAGGAGATGGAATGTCCCCTTGAGCAAGGAGACTAGTTCAGTTGGAGCACAGTTCGTCAGGGGGCACAATGTATACTCTGAATGGAAAGGTAAGGGGGAGCCTGATTGCAATGGGATTTTAAGTGAGAAATAGAAGAGATTATGTATTAACCTAGGAACAACAGACTTCCTAAAGCCTTCCAAGCACAAGAGTTTCATTCTTACACATTGAACCAATGTCACAGTGATAGTAACCCTGATAATAATACATGTCAGTGTGAAGCTAATCAATAACCATGCCAGGGGAGGGTATGTTCCATTTTTATAAGTGTATCTCCTGACATAAAGACTTAGTGGGATTTGGGGAGTGGGGAATATAGCAGAATACATGACCCAGAGATTCCCACATTTCCAAGGTGTTTTAATCTAGAAGGGAAGCCACAGGACCAAGATGCAGGAAGGTCAAGTGGAAGGATAGAAGAAAGGGAAGGCTGGACCCTGCCTCTGCAACAGAAGACAAGGGAAGCAAAAGAAAATGAGATTTTGTGACATGGCAAAATATGCATTAAGGAAAGGACAAATGCGGTCAGACAGGTTGGTGAGAATGAACTGGAACAGAAAACTGAACCAGAATCCAACAGCCATGGAAGTGTAGAGAGGACCAGAAGCCACACAATAGCACCTTTCTTTCCTCTGCTTCCCTGGTGTAATCACTGGGGGAGCCTCCATTTAGCTGTCTGGATGTTCACTTCACATAAAAGTGGAGAAGGGGGAGGTTCAGCCTCGCTGGTTGCTGACATCACTGTCTGAAAGTACAAAGCCTATTCCTTTAAATGCTTATTTATGTTACTATATTGTTATAGGACTACTACCCTACCAGGATTTCCCTGATCCTCTACAAGTGAGTCAGGCTAGTTTTTCTCAGAAAGATTACAAAGCTGACCCTGGGACTTGATTAGCCCAGGGGTCTAAGGCTCCTGAATGAAAGTACAAGCCTATTCCCTTAAATGCTTATTTATTTACGTTATTATATTTTATATAATTATAATAGAACTACTTATCTGCCAGAATTTTCCTGATCCCCTGAAATTGAGTCAGGCTAGTTTTTCCCAGAAAGGTGACAAAGTTGACCCTGGTACTTGATTAGCCCACAGCACTGTCTCAAAATGTACCTCCCTTGGTAGCACACTCTAGGTGACCTTTGGGCATATTGACCTGGCTTCCTGGTCACCTAAGGGCATAAAAACTCTGCCAAAATGAAGTTGTGACCTTCAGATATGGCAGATGTCCTAAGACCAGGCAAGTTACCACATCCTTCCCTGTTGACCAAACGGGATCCATTTCTATTCAAGCTAAGGACTGTAGTAACTATATTGAATATACTTTCTATGCTATAGCTAAGTAAACCTTCTTTTGCTTTTGAATGATATTATGTCTTTTTCATTTTGTTTTAAAACCAAACCTAGATTAACAGGATGCTGACCTATACTGACCACATTGATGTAATAGGGGGAGGGGACTAATTTTATTCTCCATCTCAGAGCTCTAGATGGCACAGTGAAAAGAGCGCTACATCTAGAATCAGGAAGACCTGAGTTTAAGTCCAGCCTGAGACAGTTACTACCTGGGTGACCCTGGGCAAGTCACTCTACCTGCTTCAGTTACCTCATCTGCAAAATGCAGATAATAGCACCTACCTTTCAGAGTTTGTTGTAAGGATGAAATGAGATAATATTTGTAAAGCACTATGAAAACCTTAAGATGCTATATAAATGCAAGTTGCTGTTGTTATCTATTATCTCTGAGGAGTTTGGATTGTCTTCCTCTGACACTGTCAACTTGACCCCTATTTCAGTGTATTCCCCCCAATATTAGCTGCCAGGGACCAAAATGCCTGTTATATTTAACTAATACCAATTAACTTTTTCAAAAGAAATTTACTTCACGGATGTAGCTACTAGATGAGTCCCTATCTCAACTACTGATGGTCTAGGTCTTAAAGATCTTTCCTTCCCTTGAGGCCCTGATGATGAATTACTGGTTGCAAAATCCCTGCATGAACAATACTACCGATCTAAAGCAGATCACTCTCCTGATCTTTCAAGTTCTCAGAGTCATAGCCATTACCAATCTCCTTAGCCTAAAACAAGAAAGAATAAAAACAAAGACAAAGAACCGAGCAGCATATTCACAAACCATATATAGGTGTCATATGAGGAGGACCTAGGACCTCTTTCCTTATAGCATCGTCTCTGTATCACTGGAAGACAGCCAAGTCAAAAGGAAGCAGATAGACCAAGAGTACTGGCTCTAGAAGACTAATGTGTTTTGAATGTACCCCTAATTCTAGCTACATGAACAATCAAAAAAGCTATTCTTCATTATGTGAATAACAGACTGGCATCAGTTACAAAATGTCTATGCATGTGCCAAGTAGCTAGTTGCTTTTGAAACAGGCTTCCCAGCACTGGCCCTAAAGTCAGAAGGTCCTCAGTTCAACTCCGACCTCAGATACTTGACACTTAACTAGCGGTGTGACCTTGGCAAGTCACTTAACCCCAATTGCCTTTCCTCCCTCCAAAAATTTTTTTAACAAAAAAAAAACAGGCTTCCCAGTCTCATCTGTGTGTACTGTTATTTTTGTTATTTTGAGTGTACTGATATCTGCTAATTAGCCTTTATCCCCATTCCCCTGTTAAATATGTTACTTGAAATTTCCAGTGAGGTATTGGCCATTTCCAACGATTTTTGTCCCCATCTATAAATGCATAGGACAGTTATCTGGTACAGTGGATAGAGCACTGTGCTAGGAACCAGGAAGACTCCTCTTCCCAAGGTCACACACAGCTTCAGACATTTAATATCTGTGAGACCCTGGCAAGTCACTTAGCCCTGTTTGCCTCAGTTCCTCATCTCTAAAATGAGTTGAAGAAGGAAATGGAAAAACACTGCAATATCTTTGCCAAGAAATCTTCAAATGGGGTCAGGGAGAGTTAGACACACTGAACAACTGAACAATAACACAAATTCTCAGTTTGGGATTAAGGACAAGGAGGTAAAGGTTGAGTTGGTTGGCAAGTCAATTACAGAGAAATTTTCTGTAATGCTGATAATCTCAGCTATCAATACCTACTAGACTTACATATGACTCGATATTTAATAAGGAAACAAGGCAGTAGCAATGAAAGGTGTGTTTGTTTAGGTAACTACCCGTCACACAGTGTTCCCCTAATCCAACAGTAGCTTCTTATTTGCCCAACCAATTTTTTTTCAAATCATGATCCTGCAGAAGAATACTAAACTATACAATCATATCAAACATATTGATGTAGTCTTCAAAATGCACAGGGTACCCCCAAAAGTCTTTGTGCAGTTGTAAGCTGTAATAGCTTACAGTGAGCCATTGTAAAGCACTTCAAATACATATAAAAGGTGTCCAAATATTTTAGTGCAGCTATAAGCTGTAATAGCTATTAAGCTATCATTATTAAATATTTGTTATTAAGCTATAGTTATTAAAGTTACAACTATACTAAGACTTTGGGACCTCCTGTACAGGTACTTGAAATGCTTCATAATAGGTCACTTACAAATAGTTGATTAGTTAAATTAATTGCATTTTTTCAGAATACATCCCCCTTTCCCCCATTTAGACTGATAAGCCACTTGCTGCTGAAATGAAGCTATACATTTAAGGTTAAATTTACCTACCTTTTCATCAGAATCTGTCTACCTACCTTTTCAGCAGTCAATAGATGGCTTGCAAGGGAAAAGGAACCAGAAGAGAAGGAGCTAAAGATAAAAGAATACTGCTGAGTGTTGAAATTCAACAGTAAGAAAAACCAGGTACCAGCAGTGATAAAAATCACTCAGTGCCTTAAGTGCTAGGCCATGATTTTAAGGATAATGTTAGAGAAGCCATAACCTGCCCTTAAGGCACAAATCTGTTACACTTTTGGAGAAAAAAAGTGATGATAATCATTAATGAGGCCAATTATCCAAAATTGGATGACTAAATAACATTAAATATAATAATATATAATATGGAAAGAAAAGACAGGAGAAGAGAGGGAAGGAAAGGACAAGAGAGGAGAAAGAAGAGGAAAGCAGAGGAGAGAGCAGAATAGAATAGAAGAGAATTGGATAATATAAAATTTGGTTGTCAAAAATGCAAATATCTGCTCAGGAAATTAGTATCATAGTGTTTGAAAAAATTAAAATAATATTACCTGTAATTAATTTGTCATTAAATAATGTAGCAGAGTTGACATGATATAATATAGTAATATAGTAGAAATGTTATTTTTTCATTTATTTTTATTATTTATCCCCAAATTTTTTTAAAAACCACTTTATTTAAAATTCTCAATTCCAAATTCTATGCTCCTTCCTTCCCTCCCTGAGACAGTAAGCAATCAGATATAGGTTATACATGTGCAATTATGTAAAACATTTCCATATTAGTCATTTTGTAAAAGACTCAAATAAAAGAAAAAGTGAAAGTAAGTAAAAAAAAATAGCAGTGCTTCAGTCTGTATTCAGTCAATATCAGTTCTTTCTCTGGAGGCAGATAGCATGCTTTATCATTAGTCCTTTGGGATTGTCTTGGATCATTGCATTGCTGAGAATGGAAAAGCTATTTTTTAAGTAGAAAATCTACGTCTAAGTATCCCGACCACCAGAAGTAAAATATGACAAAAAATATTTTTACTAATGGGATGTTGTTATTTCTTATAACTTACTTATCGATTTTGTCAAAGTCCAAAATCTGATACATTCATAAATATTGTATATTTCTAAGATTATGTTATATTTTCAGAACATAGGTGGGTCTATAAGGATAAAAATTTATACCCCCAATTCTATATTTTAATACTGTATAAATTACATTGATCCCACTTATTTCGTCTCTGCCCTAAAAATTCAATTGATGGAATTGGTCCTATTATTCTTAGTAATCTGTCATGCTATTAATTCTGTTTCAGAATGCAATATCAAAGGATTAAGACTATTCTGAGTGCCAAATGTCCCTTAAAGAAAGAGCCAGTAAAGAAATTGTCTCGTAATAAATTAATATTTACTCATTGGAATTTGTTTATCAACTGTTTTCATTCTTGGTTTCTGAATGTGATCTAGAAAGTATGTTTTTATAGCAATATAGCTACCTGTTTAGAATTTATAAAGAATATGCTCTTAAAATTTGATTTGTTTTTTATCTTGCAGACACAGAAGCAGAAAAACATCATAAAAAACACAAAGAAAGAAATATTACCAAACAGGTAAATATTTTGCCAGTGCCTAGCATACTTCCTAAAAGTTCACAGATTTTTAAGTGATCCAAAAGCTATAAGAACATAAACATTTTAACAAAAATAAGCTTCACTTACTAACTGACCTGATTACTTCTTGTCAGTTTATTGAGGGGCACTCCCTGTTAATTTGCTAATTCACTAGGAAATTTTACAATTATCTTTTCTGTTCATTTTTTTAAAGTTTAATTCCACAGGTATTTATTGAATTACTAATATGTGCAATGTAATTTAGGGGATGCTTTGAGAAATACAAAAATTAACTTTAAAGAATAGTTCTTTGGGGTAGGTAGGTAGCACAGCGAATAGAGCACTGGCCCTGGAGTCAGGAGGACCCGAGTTCAAATTTGGCCTCAAACATTTAACACTTACTAGCTGTGTGACCTTGGGCAAGTCACTTAACCCCAGTTGCCCTGCCTTCCCCCACTCCAAAAAGAAAAAAAATCAGATCTTCACCTCAAATAAATTATAACATTAAAGGGAAGGCTGTCAGAAAAATAAATATAATGTAGTAAGTACCATAAAAAGTCCAAAGTACTCTGATAATTTAGAGGAGGGAGAGATTACTTCTAGGAAAGAGGTAGGGGGAAGGGAGAAAGAAGGCATTATAGGCATAGGGAAAAATACTAAGAATATGAAGGTAGGAAGGAAAAAGGACCATGTTTAGGAAATGGTGAGCAACACAGTTTGCCTAGAATGTAGTTCATATTCAGGGAAACATAAGCTATGAGGCAGGAAAGGTAGA